>BPLR01002676.1:0-99318 GCA_021605095.1 Caerostris extrusa | reverse complement strand
AACATCTCTTTAAAGTTGTAACAATACTTTGTTATAAGAAAAACAATTTATAAATATATTGCTTAAAAAATGCCATTCAACTTATTTCCCAAATTCTTCTAAATCCATTAAATTAAAGATCATATCTTCACCATTATCCTACTAAAGATCATATATTACGTAAAAATTTTAGCGAAGCGCCAAGAGCTTAATTGTTAGGAGTCAGGATCGGTGTAAAAAAATCCTCTACAAAGGACTTGAAAATTGTGTCCCCGGATTTATTCCCGGATTTAAACTGCTTATATGATATTTCAAATTTTTCGCCAGGCATATTACCCAAGACATTCGTCATTCTAAAATTTCAAACAGGTAACATTTTCATGTTTCCAATGTGTACAATAGTCAGTCTGCTAAAGCATCATTTTATTCGAGCATTCCTCCCCAAATCATCCTTTCCAGATCCATTGGGAGGTACCTTGAAGTATTTATCGTGTCTTTAATTTCTTTCGTCCAAAACTCACTCCCGCAACTAGGGCTCTGTATCCCCGCCAACAGTTGAATATGAGAGCAGGGCCTCATGATCCCACCGATGGCTTACAGTGCTTTCGAGAAGGAATTTATATGAATAATTTAAAAGTGCATTCTTCAGTTGCGCTCCAAGCGAAAGAGATCTGAATGTTACAATTTTTAAATAGGGACCTGATGACCGAATGACTACCCCTCTGCTGCTCGGGACCACAAGTTTCGGGTTCGAGTCCGGCGGTGCTATGATGTTAGTAGTGATCGGAATCCACATTAAACAGTAAGTCCCCGGTCTAATATGACTGTATAGCGTTGGACTGATAAGCCTCCTCATAAAACGAAAACATATCGTCTTGAAATCTGCCAGTAGGTAGAGGCCTTAGCCTACCATGGAGCTGTTGCGCCACTGATGAGGATAATGATGATGAGTTTTTAAATTGTATGTGATATTTATAGCAGTCAAATCCTTTATATAAAGAGGAGAAAGACAAAATCTAAATCCCGTTACCAGTTAGTGTAAATGATGTCTTAGACAAAATGAACAAAGTTTTTATTGAAATCTAAAAGACAAATTTGTATAAACATTCAAAATGGATCTGGACATTATTATTTTTTTATTGATTTTAATTATAATAGTTCAAGAAATGGATATTTCACAAAATTAAAAATAGTTTATAAACATAATAAATAGTGCATTATCTTATTATATTAAAAATGCTGAAAACGATATCTAAAATGCTAAAAATAAATCTCCACAACTATTACCTAAAAAAACTTCATTTAGCAGGTACCAGGTACCTTGGTACTACCAGGTACCCTGGCATATGAGAAATTTCCCATGATATTAAAAATCGACTGACATAAGTAGAAATATATGTTCACAAAATTCTCAAAACTCTATCAAACTACTAATACCATCTGTGACAACCAAAGCTTTGGAGATTTCAAAAATTTTTTACCAGAGTTCTGAATTGAAACTCGATTTCTTATGGGTTTCCCTCTCCAACATGGGAGCAAAATTTCCTATTCAAAAGAAATAATTCCAGGCTACGCATTTTTAAGGATGGGATTTTATTTGTCAAACGTAAGGAAAGTACTTTAAAAAAGACATCAGATTTTTTTTTATTATTATTTTCAAGCAACAATTTTATTCCGACTTTAATAAAATATCCTTTTCAAAAGCTATCTTTAAAATTTTGAGTTAGACATTTTTACATACAACAGCTTGTATTTTTTTTAAATTGTATAATACATATTTTAATGCCCTTTTTAATATATACAGTGGACCAAAATTGAGTATACACCTTTTAGAAACTTAGAGACTTTTGCAATACAAATTAAATATTGCTTTTTAAGATGATTGGATTTTTTACCTTATATATACTTTAGTCTATGCTTAAACATACTATACTTATAAAATTGTTACGTTTATTTATTTTTTACTTTTGAAAAAAATAAAAAGATCTGAGACGAGAGGAAAAGAACACCACAAAAATAGTATACACCTTTTATTAATTTCCTTTAACGTACAAATTAATATTTTGTTGCATAACCTTTGCTTGAATTACAGATTGTAATCTTCTGGGCATAGATTCTACTGGTGTTTTAGTGATTTCAACAGAAATTTTAGCCCATTCTTCTCTCAGAACCTTCTTCAGAACTTCCTTGCTTGTGATTTCGTGCTCATGTACAGCTTTCTAATTACACCACAAATTTTCGATGACGTTTTAAGTCTTGAGACTGGGCTGGAGTGTAATTAATGCTTGCACAATGGTACAGCAAGTATAACTGCACAATCTTTCGCTGTGCTTGGGGTCGTTGTCCTACTGGAATATGAAGGACCCAAGCCCCAACTTACTGGCACTTCTTTTTCAAGTTATCATTTAAAAATCCCCAAATATACATTTTTGTCCATAATAACATCAATAAAAGCAAGCTCTCCAACTCCTCCAGCCGACATAAAACCCCAAACGACGACAGATCCACCTCCGAACTTGACTGTCTTACTGGTGCTGTTTGAAAAATGCCAGTGCTTTCCCAGTTTCTCTCCATATTTTAAAATCGTCCATCGCTTCCATAAAGATTAAACTTACTTTCATCAGAAAATATTACAGTGTTCCAGAAAGAAATAGACTTTAAACGATGTTCTTTGGCGAAAATCATTCTCTTTTTGCATTCACATACTTGATGAATGGCTTTTCGTATTGGTGTACGCCCATGAAACCCATATAGGTGAAGGGTACGTCGAATTGTTTCAACTGGAGATCTTTTCCCGATGGTAGAGGACATCGATAAAGCTTAGGCTTTAGAGGCACTCGCCCTGGATCTTTCTTTACTGAGTGAATGATCTTCCTTTCGCTGTAGTGCTCAGTATTTCTTTACGTCCTCTTCCAGGAATATTGGACACAGATCCAGTTTTTTATACTTCTGTAGTATTTTTGGACACAACCATGAGTTACACTAATCAACGAAGCGATTTCTCGAAAAGATTTGCCCTTTCGACCATTTTACAAACTAATAAACGCTCCAGATTCAGTAGCTTCTCTACGAGAGCTCATTTTACGATTTTTAATGAGAAAAAAAATATTTAAAAGCGTTGAAGTGCAATAGCACGTGTTATAAGCAGCAGCTACTCCTGAAACTCTTTAAAGAAAATTTGAAACTAAAAAAGTGGGCATAATTTACAAATATAAGAAGTGTATACTCAATTTTGTGGCATGGTTTTCTATCTTTCTTCCGAATCGCTTAACTTTTTTTCGTAATAAATAAGTTAGCTATAGAATTGTGTTATTATAGGATGGTAAAAGCAGAGGATAAAGTATCTAGGATAAAAATGTATCTATTTAAATGAATACTTAATTTGTAATTGGAAGAAGTCTAAAAGTTTTAGAGGTGTATACTCAATTTTGTGGCTCACTGTATATTACTTAGATACGAGTGGAAAGAAAACTAAATTTTCTCTAAAAATCAAAATTTATATTTCTTATTTTTCGAAGACTTAATATTTCACATATTTTTATTTTATTTAGAGTATAATGTCATTTCACATATTTATAAGCTTGCCAGCACATATAACCGGCTTTTCACTACTCAGAAAAAATAAACTTATTAGCTCTGTTATTCGGTCCTGAATGGTCGAGTGGCTAGCGCTCTGGCGCCTCAGTACCACAGGTTTCGATTCGGTCCCGGCAGTGCCATGGATGTTTGTAGTGGTTCGAATTCACTTTAAACCGTAGGTCCCGGTCTAACAGGGTCGCAGAGGGTTGCAGGGGTATTGTTTCTCCGCGTCCATAGCCTATCTTCCAAGCTACACAGACCTCCTGGGTAGTGTTAAAAATGAGTAACGTCGGTGCGCAGCGCTTGCCCTAAGGAAATCAAGACAAGTGTCTAAAGTGTTTGCCAGCTGCATTAGAAAAAAAGTTTCTTCCGATTTTAAGATATCTCCACATTTTCTGTAGATCCACGGACTGTTGCTCATTTGCAATAATATGAATTTTCTAATAAATGCAAATCGTTAAACGGCACTTTTTGTTATAATTATTTTCTGCATTGACACCAACTAAAACGAATGTATAACTTATAACTTTCAGAGAAAATATACTATAAATACTTCATACCATCCATTATCCATTAAAAAATTTATAAGATTTATCATTTTCAAAATTCAGAATGATAATATGAATTTGATATTAATTCAACATAAATATATCGATGTTTGTAAAATACATAATTTTCAGTCAGACAAAAAAAGAAATCTTATGATTTAAATTAAAATTACAATATATTTCTGCGTAAGAAAGTTTTTTTTTGACGCCAAGTTGCGAGAGTCGGCTTTTTTGTTCTGATCCGTTAATCTGGGAAAAACATATGTACTTTACAGTTAGTCGGCGCAAGCAATAAATCGTGAAAATATCAGCTGAATATATATTTATGTTTCTGAAATTTATGAAAATTTTTTAATTAAATGAGCTATTTGTTTTTATGACAATGTGAGTAGTTTGTTTTTCGAACTGTTTAAATGTATTGCTGGTTTATTGGCAACAACAACCTAAAAGAAAAAAACCGATGTTGGTGAAAATTTTTATCGGGTTAACGGAAAAGTACTAAAGTACAAAAAAGAAATATTAGCAGCTCCCTGAATGGTCGAGTGGCTAGTGGCACACGGTACCACAGATTTCGGGTTCGAGTCCCGGCGGTGCCATGGATGTTTTTAGTTCGGATTCATTTTAAACCGTAGGTCCCGGTTTCATATGACTGTAGAGCGTCACGGAGCAAAATTCCAGACTTCTACCTACGGGTGCCCCTCTTAATAGAAGCTGCTTCCTTCCTTCAACCATGAGTACATTTGGGTTCACTTACTGGTCAAGATTAGATATCTACCAAGTGGGATACGTACGTAACAACAGTGCAGATAATAGCTGAATACTATGAAGAATGAATCTCAAGGAATACTTTATAATTTCTATGTATATATGGTTTTTAAACTCTAGGTTTTTGATGAAAAGTCTCACTCTCGGCTTATACACATCAGCTTATTCTCTGAAATATGGTATTAAAAAGTAAACGAATGGACTTCTGACTTTCTTGTGAGAATATTCATTGGGTGACTAATAAATCTTCCTATCTCAGTTACAGAAACCGACATCTGTCACCGCAAAGGCAAATCGTCCCCGATAACCACTTCCAGTGAATGCGATAAATATCGCCAGGGAGGGCGATATCTTTTTGCCTCCTGTGGTTCTGAAACACCCTTTTTTGCAACGCTTCTCCTAAAGTTCCGAGACAGATGATATCGATTGTGGCCGACGAAAGGCAAGGCGTTCATTCATCACATGCCGAAGTTTTTTCGAATATGGCGAATGGTCAATTGCTGGTCATATTCAGATCTCATCCAAAATGTAATGGCTCCCCTGCCTGGACAAGGCCCATTGGAATGAGTGTACATTTAGTACATTTGTATCCTCTCCTCTGGCATAGAAACGAATTTTCGGTGCAGTAACTTTCGTCGAATTACGAATCCAAACTCTTTAGTTCAGAAAACCAACTATGTTATCAGGTAGCAAAGCCAACCTGACTATCAGGTAGCTTCGGTGAAATACAAATACTACATATGTGTCTGGAAATACTGGCGTGGTTCCTGCTTAATAAATGTAAACGATGGTACAACGAACGAATATTTAAACTAAACCACAAACTCGTAGCGGAAGCAAGAAAGCAACTAAACTAAAATTACAATAGATCCAAATCCTGTAGCGGTGGCATGAATGTTTGTGAGTGGTTCGGAATCGACTCGTTAAACAGTAGTATTGACTGTCTAGCGCCCAGTGTTTTCGAAATGACCGTAGAGCAACAAACCGAATCAAACTAAAATTACAATGTCTTTTCTGCTTTATATGTATTATTTTGCAGATTTTCAAATGGAGTCAAGCGCTTAAATTCAAAATCAAAAGGGGAATGAATTTAGATTTATTTCTAAATAGCGTGCTATAATCAGAAAGTTTCATTAAAACAATTTCATTTTGTTTTTGATTCTAAAAGAACAAAAATTTTACTTTAAAATATATACTAAATTTCTAATGATATATTGATTCCATTAGAATTTTTTTAGCTACAAGTCAGTGGTTTTACAATATTTGTTCATCAGAATCACATTTTTCCATAAGATTTGAAAATTTTTTGTATCCTGCTAGAAGTGATGTACCCTGTTTTGAATGCAAATACATAAGATGCATTTCCTATATATATGCATTCCAAAGCAATTCAACTCAATAAAAGAGAACAGCCACCTGTGTTTAAAAGATACTTGACTTTCAAATCAATTCGATGGCATAGAATAATTATTTTAAATAATATTAATAATATAAATAACAATTTTAATAATATGAATAATAATTTTAATAATAATAATAATAATAATATAAATAATAATAGTAATAGTAATAATAATATAAATAATAATTTTTAAATAATATTAAATAAAATTAGCCTGAAACACAACTCTCGTAGCAAGAAACGCTAAACTAAAGTTGCAATGTTTTCTTCCTCTTATATGCATTATTTAGCAGATTTTGAAATGGACATAAGATTAAAATAAAATCAGAAAGGAAAGCACCAATTGTTAATAAAAGTGTGTGCTATGATCAACAACTTTTTCATTAAAGCAGTTGCATTTTGTTTTTCTAAAAGAACAAATTTTTGCATTAAAAATATATTTTTTAATAATATATTAACTCCTTGTAAAATTTTTAGCCACAAGTCAATGGATGGTTTTACGTTAATTACTTGTACAATAATTCGAATTTTATTTCGATAAGGTTAGAAAAGGTTTTCCTTGTTTCGAGATGTGTTTCCTATGTATCTGCATTCAAATACAATTCAGTCCAATTTACAAAAGAGAGCAACCACCTGAGTTTAAAAGATATTCGACTTTTCAATCCATTACGCCAGCACAGTATTAAAGGAAAGAAGCGAATCCGAAACAAAAATCAAAAAGCTTCACTTCAAAGCAGAATCTCGACTGAGGGAAGGCTTTTTATGCTAATAAAGAGAGGAAGAAATTTATAATCCGAAATCTCAGCTCGTTTCTCAAAATCTGACGGAAGAGCGAACTTTCTCATTACTGCAGTGTGAAGCATTTGCATGGCTGTTTACCTGTAACAATGAAGCACAAATATTTTCACTTGGTTGTGAGGAATTTTGAGGAAAAAATACAATTTTAAAAGACTTGAAAAGTAGAGAGAGAGTGGAAAATTTTTTCGTGTAATGTAACATTTTCTAAAGGTATTTTCCCTAATACAGTTTCCATGAAACTCAGGGTATACTCCAGCAAACTCCAAGCAAATTTGTAAATAATTAATAATAAGTTCTAAAAAGTGAAAAAAATATACCATACTCTAACATTAACTAATAACTACAACTGTAACTAATACTTACCATACTATAACAATAATTTAACATTGAATAATTAACCACCATTTTTAGAAAAAGTTTTACTTAATACTTTTAAAATATTTTTTTTTATACTTTATTATTTTTTTCTCTGCACCATATACATATTAAATTATTTGTTCAAATAAAGCTAATTCAAAAAAAATTTAATAAAATTTTAATAATATTTATGTTAAAGTTAAAGACAAACTAGTAATTAACAAATAAATTATTTAAAATTTATTAAAATTTATTAAATTTTAAGATGTAGAGATCCTGTTAGCCCTCACTTTAAATGCGTTACATATATATATTCGTAAGTATTTATGTATAAAATATAACTATTACCGTATTAACTAGAAAGCATTAGCTGAGATTGTATAAGCATTGTATACAATGATAAAATAGGATTATACTAATGATTGACAAATTAAAATAATGTAATTATTTAATCTACATATCTGTCATCCAGTTTCATTCAATAAGTAGATAATATTTCGCATTCAAAAATTAATTCATATCAAATAAAATTTTAAGAAAAAAGTATACATTTATAATTTGTTGCGCATGCAATTTTTAGAATCGTAATTTTTGCATATCATGAAAACTAATTTATAAATTGAAGTAAATTTTATTTATTGGTTTGATTTTTATATTTATTTCAAACAAAATTTGATGATATCGATATGCCATTCCTTCTAAAACATATCTTGGTTTAAACTCAAGTTACTTTAATATGGAAATCATAACTAATTTTATTAAAACTTATATACTTCAGTTGAGGTTTATTTTTTATAAAAGGAAATATATTTCCCTTTGGTAATTTATTTATTATTACTATTTATTTCGTATTATAATTTAATCATAAAGAACAAAGATTTTAAAATATCAATGCTCTTAAAATTCGTTGAGTATATTTTTAACTTAAAATAAATCAAATAAATTAATTTTAAAATATTAAAAATATTTGTAAGAATGCACAATGAAATTTTGTAATTCAATGTATAAACATATAATAATTTACTAAAATAATTACAAATTATTTTTTAAAAATATGAGCTTATAAAAGCACATGATATGCATTGCTTCTTATACATAGAAATATTGCGTTTTGTTATACATTTATATCTATATTTATATTTCGAACTATTTTACTTAATATGGGATTTTCATTATTTTAACCGATGTACCAAATAGCCTTATATATATTAAGATTCTGAATTAGTTTATATATTTATATTTTCCTTTTACATTTTGTGTTACTTGAAAAGTCATGGCAAATTTGATTTTGACTTGAGATTTCGCCTCTTGTTTACGAACAAACATAATAGTTTCATCATTCATTCTTCACATAAACTACACTGGTGGACAAAATCTAAATGGAAGACATTTTCCCAAATATCTCAAAAAATACTGAGATAGAAATAAATGAAATTTGGTATGGATATGAAAGCTATTCCATGATAATAAAGAAAAGTATGCAAAAACAAAATGAAAGTGCCATTCACTGTGCATGACCTATTGCCAATAAATCCAATGTAGTCTGAACTCAGGATAAAAGAGGACAATAAAAGTGAGGCTTGTACAGTGTGTGTTACCTCTTAATATGGTGTATGGTCACCCCTGGCAGACAGACAGCATGCACAACGAGTATGCATGCTGTTAATAAGGGAGCTAAGGAGGGCTTGTGGAAGACCCTCCCATTCTTCCACACAGTAGCACTTTTTAACTCCAGAATGGTTCTGGGGAGGTTGGCGCATCGCAATAGCTCTCCCAAGAGCATCCCCAAGCATTGTTTCATTAGATTCAGGTCAGATTTGGCTGGCCAATCCATTCGTTGAATATCCTCGCTTTCCAGATACTCATCAATCATGAGCCTATGTGGTCGCATTGTCGTTCATAAAATGAACTCGGGGCCAACAGCGCCCCTGAAAAGACGCACATAGGGACTCTAGTTACCTCCTGGTACCTCTGGCATTCACAGAACCATTGTCAAACACATGGAAGCGGTGCGGGTATCTTGCATGATCCCTGCCCAAAACCATGACTCCCCTCCACCAACATAATGGTCCCTTTTGATCATGTTGCTAGGATGGTATCGGTTTCCAGGTTCCCTCCATATCAATAACAAATCCAGAATCAGGTTGTAGGAGACAGAATCTGGACTCATCGGTGGTGAAGAGAACATTGGCCCATTGAAGCTGTGTCCAATTTTGATGTTGTCTGCATCATTCCCTGCATGCACTCTTGTGGGACGGAGTGAAAGTGGATGCAAATAGCGGGCTTCCCCGGCATACAGCCCTCTTTCATGGAGTCTCCTGAAACTGTCTTACTTTCAATCATGTTCCTGTAGCAGCCCGCGAGGCAGCTCGATGCGCACTTTTATACCTCCACCTGGCTTAGCAATGCCCACAAGAATACGTAAACTTGTCTCAGGGCCAATAGCGCTACAGTGACCATATATGGCGAAATCGGCTGTGCAGGTTTTATGCGGTATTTTTAGAGAAATGTGAGAAAATGCTTTCCATCTCTTAATTTTGTCCACCAGTGTACAGTCTTCCGAAAAAACTTCTAAGACATTGATAAATGGGTTATTACCCACACTAAGCTCCACCGAATTGGTCTTTCGTCTCTCGTTTCGTTATAGCGAACGTAAACAACAAACAGAGAAAACTTTTCACTCAAGGTTTTTTGTGCTGTAGATTCTCTATCACATTTTTAGTGAGTATCGTTATTTCAGCTTTACTTAATTAAATCCAAAAGCTGCACGAATTTTAACTACTGGTTTGCTTCCAAAAAGGACAAACAATAATTAAACTCCCTTCCTTCCAATTGTATTTTGTGTAATTGAAAGTATAGTAGTTGTTGGAAAAATATACATTTTGATTTACAGATTGTTTCCTTGAAACTATTTTTAACAAGGGCTTATTAACTATTGGTTTAAAATTTCTAGTAAGATTTCAATCTAGCACTGTTCCCTATAGTTAACTAATTTCACTTTTATTACTTTTATCAGGGCGGTGAATGAATCATATTCCGCAGAGGTGCCGATAGAGCCACTCAAACATTTTTGTGGTTCGACACACACACTCGTTAGAAAACTTTTTCTGATACAGACTGTAGCCTACCTGCAGTTCCCATTGACATCACCGTAAATTAGATGCAAGTCTGCGGTTTCACTATTCGTTAAATCTCCATCACGGCAGAGAACACAGAATAAGAAAAGTAGAGTGAACATCAGGGTTGTCAGTCAGAGGTCTTGAAATTCGTCACGTGACGGATTTCAGTTTGGTTATTGTGCCTGTCTGTTGCGAGACATTCGTTTCCTAGTCCGTTCGTTCCCCAACGCATCACTTCCGACCCTACATTCCTGTACAAAAATATATGTTTCAGTAACTCCGTAATACCCTTCAGAGTCTCATGACCGTTAAATCACCTTGCACTTTTTTTTTTTTTGTATACTATTTCTGCTGAATGTCAAAACCGGGGATAAAAGCCTTCGAAACCAGGTGATCCTTAATACAATTAACAATGTATTTATTTCCTCCTGCTATTGCATGATAGTATAAAAGGAGAGAGTCCTGTATGATCGAGTGACTAATGCTCGGCGTGACTGTTCTGTGCCATGTTCACCAGGATATTTGTAGTGGTTCGAATCCACTTTTGAAGCCGTAGGTCCTGTCTAATTTGATTGCAGAGCGTTGGGCGTAGGACGGACAACTCTAACCCGTTAAAAGTCAGCGTCACGGAGCCAAGTCAGACTTCTACCTACGGGTGCTCACAACAGAAGTTGTCACCTTTTCCTCTTTCCATGGTACCGGGGGTTCTTTTGGTCTTGGTCTAAAGTTGCTGACTACCAAGTGTGATAAAAAAACAACAACATAAAAATCAGTTATATTTTTTGAAGTATTTTTCTGACGTATAACTTATTTAAATGCCTTAAAGAGTTACAGATTAAATGCCTTAAAGAGTTAATAATTATTATACATTTATACTACAGTTTTATAATACGATTAATTCAAAAAATTAAATCATCTTATTTGTAGTTGATTTAGAGAGATAAATTTATAAGTAACAAATACCATAAATATTGAAAATTAGAAAATGGAAAATTAAATTCGGTTTCTCTCCAGTTAAAGATACTTACTGTCCGAAAATAATCATTATAATTACAATAAAAAACAACAGTTGGATAAAAAAAGAAAATAAGTGTTTGAAAAAACGTATTGTTGCGCATTTAATTCAATAAGTCCGATTTACTGGGCAGTAAAAAACAACCCATAAAAATGTGGTTGATACTTTTTTTCTTTTTATCCAAGAACTGAGGTTTATGGTGAGTACATTTTTGCTCTCAGAATAATTGTTAAAGTAAATCGATAGAAAGGTTTTTATTAAAGGATTTTATTAGTTGGATGCCTTCAAAACTCTCAGACTTTTTCAAGATGTAAAACAAGTACGTACTTAATCGTCTTAATTACATTTTTTTTGTTTGGTACTTTTCAGCAGCTAACTTTTTGTCTCGCGTGTTTTAACTCGATAATCAAAAAGTCTTTCTGCCAAAAAAATTATCTAATTGGTTCTGTAATTGGATTCATTTAATACATCGCGACATGATTCTTCATTTCATTTCTTTTCGTGGCAGGGATTTGTGAACGTTTAAGAAAAACAGAAATCATTTTTCTTTTCTCTTTAATTCTATTTTCCTTGTCCTTTTTCCTTTCTTTGATATTTTAACATTTTCATTTTGAATTTTTTTTTTATGAAAACATCTATAAAAAACGATACGGTAGCTCGTTCAGATTGAGCGTTGTGTTTTCATGTCTACTTTGAAATGTTAATAACTTCAAAACTATTCATAAATTGATATCCAATAAGTTGTTCGTGTAAAGGATGGTTGAAATATACTATTGAGATGAAAACAGGTAGTTGGCCTTTTTTTTCTAGAAATAATACATCCTTAAAGATCTACACTTAAAAATTATTATAGTAAAATTAAATTTAATTATCGGTCATCTTAGTGATCACCGAGATCACCACTGTAGTTCGATCTTTCAGATCACTGTACATTAGTACACATTACGCTGCTGTTTCAATAACTGATGCTACATAATAATAATAAACTAGAAGTTATTTTATTACATAAAGTAAAACTAATTAAATAAACCTTTTATAAGTTTATTTATTAGTTGACATATGTTAAATATTTTTTTCTATTAATAATACACTCTTAAAAATCTACATTTAAAAATTGTTATAGCAAAATAAAATTCAATTATGTTTTTTTTCCACACCACGAATAAGCAGTTTTTGTGATCTGTATTTTAAATGAGGAATTTAATTTAATTTTAGTTTTAATTTTAAATAATTCAATTTCAATTTATTTTAGGAGTTTAACTTTATTCGATTCCTTCTATTAGCTCACATTCTCCCTATATATATCTTGTTCAAATTTCCAATCGTTCATAAAATACTTTTTATTCATTCACTGAAGTTCAAATTCTTTTTTTAACTTGTAGTGGATGACACTGGATGTTAATACAGTTTTTTCAAATATTAATTCATTAATTAAATTTAAGTAATTAATTTTAGATTTTTTAGATTTCAGTTGCATATATCTACCAATAGAGGGCGCCAGATAAACTTAAAAAAATGAATGAAAATTATTTATAAAGGACTTTCTGCAATACAGTGAAAAAAAGTAGGAATTGACGTTAAAAAAAAAAAATTTTTATATTACTTGTTTTTAGGAATTAAAAAATTAATTTTATTTTTGACTTGATCTATAAAATTAAAATCATTACACTTTCTTAAACCCATTGTAACTATCGATGCACTGTACAAGAAATATTTGAATAAATTTAACAAAATTTGTTGAAACATTTTGGTGCGTTGAAATTAAATTAATATATAAGCATTAAAATAATTAAATACAATAATCATTTAATATCATTTACCATTTTATTAAATAATTGTTAAGTTGGTGCTCTCTATTTTAACATTTAATGCATTTGCCACTTCCAAATGAATCTGAACTTCAAAATGTCTTTAAGCACAACGCTTAACTAGCACAACGCTATTAACTTGTAACTTTTATTGTTATATCAGCCCTAGACAAACTGCACATTTTTAAACTTTGTGTTCCTTGATCATTTCTCGGAGACATCTTATAACCTCTCTCTTAACAGAAAATTCCACAGATCAATAGATGATCATGATTTTTGCTTTCTGATCTCTTCTCCGATTCATGGCGCCTTTTCCCTCTCCCTAAAGTCCAGCATCAGTAACTGCAGGAGTTATGGCAGGGCGCTCGCGAAACTGTTGGGGCTCAAATTGGTAGGGAAGGGAGCGATAGAGGTGCGGGGCGCAGACTGAAATGCCCCTGCAATCTGGATGATGTGATGATTAAGAAGAAAAGTGTCTCGCGTAATGTTCGACTGGGTACTGACATTGATCTTTGTGGATGATTTGGCATTTTTGCTTGTATTTCTTCTACATTTCTGTGTGCGATTCTAAGTATGGTTAGATTTTAAAAGAAGGATTGTTTTTAGAATTTGTATATATTGTAATATCAAACAAGCTGTTTGAGTATTGTATTAAAAGTTTTATGGAGTTTCATCACGTAAAAAAAAGAATGTATCCATAAAAGTCGTTTATTTAAGTGAAAATTTTCGTAAGTATCTGATGTAACATTCATAAACAGATGGAGACTATATTATTATTTTCAGCAAAAGCACGAAGATTCTAATGTAAATTTGATTCATTTCAATCTGTCTGTTTATTGAATAAATTTACGAATAACAACATTTTTTTGCTGTGTTTGGATCTTTCACTATCATTTCTGTGTGCGACCTAAGTATGGTTAAGAGCAGCCTAAAAAAGGTTCTGCTTTTTAATAGTATTAAAAGAAGTTCAACTTATGTTTAAAAAGAAGGATTCTGCTTTTGATTTGTTGATATTGTGATATCAAGCAGCTTCTGTTTACCTGAGTTTGCATAGAAGTTTAGCAGTTTCATCGTATATGTAAAAAGAATGTATGCATAAAAAAGTCCTTTTTACAGCTACAAAAGAGGCACTCACAAGCATCAAATCTAGCATTCACTTAAACAGATAAAATTCTCTAATACTAATTTTTGTAAACAGACAAGTTAAATATAAGATGTAATACACATTGGGTCTTTTTATCATACTTGTGAATATGTATTTTAAGGGCAAATTCTGCTTTGAGTAATTGGTGCTCCACAGTTTCAGTTCGAGTCGGCAGTTACCATGGATGTTGTAGTGGTTTCAAAATCCTCTTTTAAGCCACTTAGGTCCGGTCTAATATGACTGCTGTAGAGAGTTGGGGTGACAATCCCTACTCCGTAAAAAGTGAAGTCATGCTGGAGCCAGTCAGACTTTACCTACAGTTGCTGCTCCATCACAACTTAAGCTGCTCTCTTTCCCTTCAACCCTGGTCCACCATAGGTTCAGTGGAAAACTTTATCTAGATGTAAATAAATAGATGGATAAGAAACAGTAACATCAGTAAGTTAAAATGTTTTTTTTTTTAAGTTTAAAATCCAATTAAGAAAGATTTTATAAAATGTATATTCAAATCCAGAAACAGGTGAAATTGTATTGAAAGCTACAATTTTCAAAATCTAAATTCTAAATTTTTAATTATTTTGCTGCTTGATCCATTTTTTAAAACAGCAAAATATTCACGAAAATAATTTGCGAAGATGTTATGTGTTAAACATATTTAATTATTATTCAAATATATTTTGTGGATAAATATAAAATTAGTTTTATGGTTTTATTTTCGAATACTCAAGCGTTCCGTTTTGAAGTCTAGTTCATTTAGCCGTTCCGTTAGAGTGTTTTCTTCCTCAAAAACTTTGCCCAAAATTCAAGGAAAACTTTATATAAGCCGAAATGCAAAAAAATCTTAAAGTGTGCGAAAATGTTGCCAAACTAGCAAAAAACAGTTGAAATATTTTCCAAACAAAATCCCCATAAAATAAATCTCCAGACTCCAGCGACGACAGTTTTAACTTTTTGGTAATCCTATCTTAAATTAGCACATTATTTTCATTAAGTTTTTGTCCTGTACACAATCTGTGGTAACTGTTCTGGTTATTACACAGTCCAGTCACATTAATGTGACCACCACCTACTTTCGACGTCAACGTGAAATAACCCATCACAAAAGGCAGATGGCAGCATATTACAGTGAAGTGTATATAAAAAATTCCCATAATATCTCATATTCAGCAATACCCCATTCCACACTCGCTTAAAGCCAGAATATACAAGAGTGTATATTCTGGCTTTTGACAGTGATCACATTAATGTGACTGGACTGTGTATTTTCTGTGCCATTTAATATTTTATCTGAAATATGAGCTGGAAGAGAAATTCTAACATTGGTTGGTTTTGGTACATTTCCATTAGCCTTTCGTAAAACAATAAGTACAACCAACAATAGGTACAACCAGACAGTCCTTACATTGGGCTAAATATATGGCAGAACGAGTGCACCCTCATATGCCACTCATAGGATTATTCTAATGTTTGTTCCAGGCACACCCTAAAGACACCAGGATAGTGTAAATTCAGGCCATATCTTTCCCATTGAGAAGAAGAGGACTTTAAAAATGCTACCCAAAGGATTATTCGTGAGTGTTAGCCCTCCATAATGCATATGGATAGTGTAGAATCTGCAGTCAAATCGACTTGAGCGGCAGTCCAGCCCGATGAGCGACAGAGGACTTCAAATATCACCATATGATTATTCATGTAGTTGCAGACCTTCCGTAGTAAACCCTACTAAGTTATGTAGGGGATTCGTCTATATCTGACCATTGAGCGTTAGAGAACTGGTGCCACTCATAAGATTAAAATGTTATTGGGTACAGTAGTACACCTGAGTAGTGTGCAATCTAGTCTATATCTGCCCATTGCGCGGCAGAGTACCACCCATAAGATTATTCGAGTGCAGGCACTCCGTAATACCTGTATAATGCAGAATACAGTCCATTGAACGGCAGAGGAATCCCAGGTATCATTGGGTTTGTATGGTTGCAGACCAACCGTAGTACACCTGGGTAACGTCGGCTCCCTTCCATATCTGCCATTGAAGGACATAGGTCAAATGCCATCCATGGGATTATTCGTGTGGTTGCAGATCTTCCATAATAAACGAGTAATGTATAATCAGTCTATATCTATCCATTGAGCGCCAGAGGATCTTCAAATGCACCACAGGATGACCAGAGGCCCTCCATAATACAGCTGGGTAGTGTAGAATCAGACCATATCTACCCATTGAGCAGCAGAGAATCTCAAGCGCCCACTCATAGGGATTATAATGTGTGAGTGCAGACCCTAAATAGTACATCTGATCAATGTTTCTACTACGGTCTATATCTGCTCATTTTGCGTCAGAGAATCTTAAGTGCCACCGTACTTAGTACACTTCAGGTCATGTAGTTCCACTTTCATTTTTGTTGTTTAATAAACAACCTTAGTAACTCCATAAATAATACTCACTCTTAGTACTTACTTTAACTCCTTACTTAACGCCAAAAGTAATTCGTTTTAAAAAATAATTTTTAAAAAACATTTTTGCACAATGCTATAAATACACTCTGATTAATTATGTAAAATAACATGTTTAATGATTATAATAAGCTATACTTATATTGAAAATAGTTTATTTATAGATTATAGCTATTATTATAAGCTATAAATAGTTTATAGCTATAATAATAGCTAATTTATAAGCTATTATTATAAAATATGTTATAATTGTAAATATATTAGGTAAAGATTATTTATTGTAATATATTAAATCTTTTGAAAGATTAATATTGGCGACTTTCAATTAAGCACAGGTTACGTGTATAGAAAAGCTACCTTTAACATAATTGCTGCAAAATACGTAAAGAACTTTCTTTATTAAGACTAACTATAAGCAAAGAAATAGCTAGGGGTGTTATTAACTTTTGCTGAGATACAAAAGAAAGTTTAGTCACATCTACCTGCGGATTATTAAAAGTTGCCGTAAAATAAGTAAACAGTTGCTTTCTAAGGTACTTTGGTGAGTACTTTTGAAGTTAAATTTCTCGAATAAAGCTTGAAAGTAGCCCCAAGCGCCCAAGCTATAAAAACAGATTAAGAATAAGTTTTCAGAAACTTCAGTAGCTTGTACTTTTATTTTAAGCATTTCTCACTAATTAAATTCTATGTAATTTTCTTTTGTTTGATCTGTTTAAAATTCCAAACAATATTTTTAGTAAATAAAACTATTGTTGAAGACTCAATATTTTTTCCCAAAAAATTAACATTAAAAATGAAAACTTTGTTTGAAAACAATTATTTTTAAAACAAATATTTAACTTCCATTTTTCTACTTTGTTTATTGATTAACTTATTTTAAAAACTTGTTTTCAAAATAAAAAAAAAATTGTTAATGAGATATACTGTAACGTTATCTCAACTTCTCAAAGCACAAATATATTTAGAAATAACACTGTTTTTAAATGTAAGCAATGAAAATATTCACATAGTACTCATGTACACATATTTACCTTTACGATAAATAGATAGATAAATATCTTGTGCTTGTAACTATCACTTCTTAAAATATATGCGGAGGAGGGGAGGGGTTCAAAAAAATATTTTTTTACAGCAAAGGATTTGATTCTCACAGTTCTTGTAAATTCTTGAGGTACTAAACTATACGAAAAGGATAAAAAAATACACAAGTAAAAGCAATTCATTCATTTAATTTCCTCACCAACTGGGTGTCTTTAAATGTATTTTCTTGATTATATCTCAAGATAAAAATATTACAGTATAGTTTTTCTTTTATTTTTTTTAATTTAATATATTTTATTAAGTTAATTTCTTCATTCATTTCTCTGTAAAGTCTTATATCTTTAAAAATTCCATTGAGTTCTCTGTAACTAAATTTAAGAATGAAATTAAAATACTCATTGGCATTTCCTACTAACAAAATATAATATCATATTTACAAATGTAAAAGCAGAGATTGCATGGAGTTTTTACCCCAAAGTGATTACCTAATGTTTAAAACCAGTAGATGCCCGGATATCCCGGGTTGCCCATGGGTGTTGTAGTGGTTCGGAATCCACTTTTAAACCATGTCCCAGTCCCTATTCGGGATCGTAGAGCGCTGCGGAGGCGTTTGTTACTCTCGCGTCCGTGAGAAACACCATCCAAGTTACACGCCCCCCTGGGTAATGCAAGTGAAGCTAACATCAGCGCAGCCTTATAGCGAAAGATCACGGTCTGTTTGCCAGCTGCATTAGAAGAAAAGAAAAAAAAAACAGTATAGAAGCCCAATTCAAAGGGGCGAAGGAATTCTGCCCATTCAAAATAAAGTCTCTATGTGGCGAAAATGTTTTGCCAAGTAAGTAAAAATGAGTTGGATAGTTTCCAATCAAATCGTTGTAAAGTAATAATTATAATTCTGGCAGCACACTTTCAAAAAGCTAATGCATCGTTTCTATTATAGTATAGTCTCGCATGTAATCTATGGGATCTGTGTTAGTCTAATTTTCTTTAACATTTATTTCTGTCTGAAAGATGAGCCGGAAGAGAAATTCATATCAGACAAATTTCAAACTATAGGTGATCAAGTTTTTCAAAAATGTTTTTATATTTTCCCGTTGGCCGGGAACATTTCTCCAACATCAAGATTTTCGTTTTGCGATGTCGCAACAAGCCAGCAATATAAGCAATTTTGAAAATGAATCAACCATTGTTATAAAACGAAGTATTATATATTATATATTTTTTTCTAAAATTATAAAGAGTACGTGCGTTCCATGCTTAAGTTTCATATGCTCCATATAAGAGTGCATGAGTACGTACCGATTCTTTGCGGATGATGAATCCGCCCGACTCGTGGCTCAGTGGTAACGCTCGCCGGTGGTGAGCATTAGGCGGAGGTTCAATCATTTTGCAGACGCTGTTTCAAAAAACAAGGAGGCTCGATAGCGTTTATGATATTCAGCATCTTGCCTCTTGAATCATATTACCTGGTGGGAGTTTCAGAGTTTTTATCTCTTACGATGCCCAAATGCGGGCACTTCCCCTAAAAAGTCCTTTCCCGTCCCTACCCTCACCTTCTTCAACAGCACGGGCCAAGTCAGACTACCTACGGGTGCTCCATCACAACAGGGCTGACTCACCTCCCCTTTCTCTCCCATGAGATCACACGGTTTCTTGGTCTTCCGTCTAGATGTTGTTGTCTAACAAGTGGGATAAGAAGATATTCTTAAGCAGCACCAAATAGACGATCAACATGGAATGCATAAGCAATTTGAAAATTTACTGATTGGTTTTTGATTAGTGTGATTAG
Source organism: Caerostris extrusa (assembly GCA_021605095.1). NCBI lineage: Eukaryota > Metazoa > Arthropoda > Arachnida > Araneae > Araneidae > Caerostris > Caerostris extrusa. Next base: position 79,520 of record BPLR01002676.1, on the reverse strand, counting down.
ATGATGCATACCTTTATTTGGTGTGATTAGATGGCAAGGTAATCACCTTGCCATCTAATCACACTAAAAAACAAAAGAAAATAGCACTACTCCTGTGGCAAGAGGAGACCAAATGGGATAAAATGAACAGTTGTTAATCGTGTCCAGGACAATGCGATGAAAGGTGCTCAATATGACCATCCTCATTCATCAAAAAGACTTCGAAAACCATGGAAATATGAAAATGAAAATATATGGGAGTTATTTATCAAAAACCAAATCCTATTACCTTCAGAAATCCATGTAATCAATAGCAAACATCATAAAATCTAGGAGTTTGGATGAAAATTCGCAAATATTTATTTCCAAAATCTCATCTCCTTCTTTCTATGTAAAGGTAGATACTCTCTGTGGGATACGAGAAAAAAATCACAGCGCATTATTCACGTAGTTTTTTCTGAAAGAAGACATAATGGAAATCTTTCGACATACATCAGAAAGGGAAAATATTGTTATATAACGAATTGCCAAAGAATAAAGCACAAAAACGATATTGCTGGGAAGGAAACATTCATTCAAGGAAACATTGGAATAGTGCAAACAATAAAAAGCTAATAAAAATATATATATAAGCATTTGTTGCTTTTCTATTTGAAATTGCTTCATTGTACCGCATGTTTATTTCAACGATAATAATTATTATTAATGTGAAACAGTGTACAAATGAATTTTTTTAGGGTAAAAATTCGCAAGCAAGCAAATTTTTTAAATATTTAGTGAATCGAAAGACATGCTAATAAAAATTAAATTATATATGTTTCGAAAAATATTTTGAATTATGCTTTAATTATCTGATAAAGGGAACATTACAACATAAATAATCATTATAAGTAATGAACAATAGCATAAATATAAATGTTTGGTTGGGATTCTTTTGGTTACATCTTATTTCAAACTGTTGTTGACTTAACGATATTGTGTTCATTATTGTTTCATAATAATATAAATGATTTTATTTTTTTCTGTTAGTTTAAATTTAAGCAAATAGTTTACATACAATTATAATGAACTTCTTTTCAATAATTTTCATAATGTCAAATTTTCTTTGAACTCTTTAAAAAGATAACCATTTTATCTCTGGTAAATCAGAAATTTTCTAAATATTACACGAATTAGTTATGAAGCAAACAAATTTTCAACAAGAATATCCTCACAACAGTTTTTTTTTTTTAACAGTAACAATCTGTCTTTATCCCTATTTATCATATAAATCAGTTTTATATGTGGGTATTATAATGAGCAAATGAAAATTCAGAAAAAAGCATATTCAATTGCATCATAGTAAAATAGATGCTTTATATTTATTTCCTTATTATCAGCAAGATTGCCTTAAATTTAATTATTTATTTTTCAATAAAAATGTAGTATTTAATAATCTAAATAAATCTTTAATATTAATTTATAATTCTTATAGGTATGTTCTTGTTGGTGTTGTTGTATCCTCTGAAGCGTGCAAAAAATTACCGTAGAGCGATAAATCAAATCTCATCACTTTGCTTGTTGCTTGCCCAGCTGTTGCAGTAGCCATGCAAGACAATCAAATATCGTAGTGCCAAAGAATAATATCTGCTATGTTGATTGCCAGCTCAGTGTATAAATCCTCTTCCGGGGTAGGGTCCAGACAATGCATGGCTGCTGCAACAGCTGGGCAAAGCAACAAGCAAGTGATGAGATTTGATTTGATTTATCGCTCTACGGTAATTTTTGCACGCTTTTGGGCTAATCAGACCGAGACCTACAGTGTATAAATCCTCTGGATCCGTGGATTCCGAACCACTAACAAACATCCATGCCACAGGAAGGACATGATGAGGAGTAAGCTCGACATCAGGGCAGTTGCCACATTTTGGTATTTTTTAACGTCATCCGCAGAAATTTTCATATTTTTATGGTGCTTCATCCTTAATCTTGTGAGAGTAGTAGTTGTTTTTTCCCTCGGCATTTAGTTCTGTAATTTGATATTTAGTTTTAATCTTAGTAGGAATTATAAGTTTAGAGCATTAGCATCTGCAAGGGAAGTAGTAGAATGGCGGTCTGATCCAGACTTCTGACAATCTTCACCCAAAAAAATCTGCAATTTCATTAAATTCTAAATCTACATGAGCAGGGATCACTGTAGGATACACATTCCGAAAAGCAGTGGGTATGCTCTAAAAGATATAATTTCAAGATCATACTTGAAAAATCTTTAATAAGAGCTTACAAGGCAGATATTGAGTCAGTGAAAACAATAGTTCCATTCATTTGTTAAATAGTTGAAGGTAGACTCCTATAGCCCTCAAGTGCCTTTTAAATGCCCAGCAGTTCTCCTGTGTAGTTTGATGCAATTTTCCAGCACTAGCAGCAATTTCACCTCCATCAGTGTAGGTAGTGATGCGATTCAGTGATGAGAGGGAATTTATTGTTTTACATATAGGTATATAATTCATACTGACATATAGACAAATTCTATAAGATTTTTAATATTAATTTATAATCATATAGATATTTTTCAAAAACTTCATAATAACTACCGTTATTGGAAGACACTCAATCTTAAATTTTGATTTTATTGTGCTCAGTTAAATTTAATATTAACCTAAATAAAATGTATTCTATAAACAAATCAAATAACGGTTCAGATGGGGGAAAATCATATCATTTTATGCATACTTTTAAAAAGCAAATTCATTGAATTAATCGATAAATATTCATTAATTATATTTCCTAGTTGGGCAAGACTTAAATTAATACGAAGTGTAAATCATTATCTTATCTTTCGCACTAAAGTGCTATTAGAATAAAATATTTATATTTCATATAAAATATTTTTATAATATATATATATATATATATATTCCTCCTACACACTGGTATCAGAGTCCACCAGTACAGTTCAGGAGAAATTATCAGTAAGCCTTAAGACTCTCACCCTACAGTAAGTACAGCATAACCTGCGCTCCCGTTTAGTTTATAGTCTCTCATCCCTGTAATCATTCATCATTAATCCTCTCTTTTAACTGGCCTACAGACTCACACCTGGAGTGGAAGTATATTTCTTGCCCCTGCGCGTGTCTGAGTTTCGGGTTTTCGGCTTAGAATTGGAGTTCTTCCACGAATCTGTAATTATCTGTCCTTAAATGTGCTAAATATTGCAAGTCCCTAATTGTATCTGTGTGGTGTTTGTAGGTATATAAATAAAGCTGTATGTTCTCAAACCTGTCCCTCAAACCAACCACACTCAGTTACAAGCTGGTTGCCCAACGCACACCACAATACATATTTTTAGTTGCGTTTAGGAAAGGAAATGTAATCAAAATATAATTTAATTATTATCAATATTTTGGCACTTCTACTTTAGAAAATGTATTCTACACACAATCTACAATAAAAACATGTCGACACATTTTCATTCTTTTTTGAGTAATGATCAAAGTTCTGACGCCTAAACAAGACAGAGTCCATTAATATTACTTTGTTGAAAATGAATTTACTTGTCATATTTCCACGGATACTTTAGCCAAAATATTATAAATTGTTCTGTACTATAGGCAAAGGTTTACTTTTACAGAAATTGAGTGTTTGTTTGTTTTTAAATTTAAACTGAATTAGGATCTGTCCAGAAAATATATTATTATATTATTATAGAGCCAAAAAATATATACTACTGTGCCCAAAAAGTAAGACCAATCATTTTTTTTTTTTTTTCAAAAGCTCTTTATTTATTCTTCCAAATTTATTTCATCGCCTTCAAAGTAATCCGCTCGGACACAATGTACTTAAGCCACCTTTTTTTCCAATCCTCTATGCATGCTAAAATGTCATCGGCAGGATGGCCTTCAAAGCGGGTGGCAATTCACGTTGAATTTCAAAACGGTGACCCGAGAGTGGTCTTTTGAGTTTAGGAATGGCCAGAAGTGGCACGGTGTGAATACAGTGGTTGTGAAACGATATGGATTTCATTTTTGGCGAAAAGTCACGAAGAATCAAAGCATTGTGAGCTGGAGCATTCAGTGTTTTCGGTACCAATCGAGATTTGACGCGTTTGAGGCCCAACATTTAATTGATCGATCCATTTGAAATTCCAACATCATCAGCAAGGTCTCTAATTGTAAATCGACGGTTTACAAGCACCAATTTTTTAATTCTTTGGACGTAAGCTTCGTTGGTTGAGGTGGATGGCCGACCAGAGGGTTCTTCGTCTTCAACGCGTTCTCTGCCTTCTTTGAACTGTTTGTACCCCTTCTAAACATTTCTTTCCGATATAGGCATGCTCACCGAATGCCTTCTGCAACATTGTATACGTTTCCGCAAACAAAACTGAATGCAAGTTCTTTGCACAATTCATTCTGATTCTGACATTTCAAAAATCGCCGGAATCAGTTTCAGCGTCTCACAAAGCCAAGCGTAACTCAAACACTAATGAATATTTTGACGTGAATTTTCACACAGATGTCAAGGGCAGTGCCAGCAACCTAAAAAGAAAAAAAATTAATTCCATATGCTCGGAAAATTTAAATTGAAAATTGGTTTTACTTTTGGGCATAGTAGTATATTAAGTATATGTGTATAAAAATCTTTATCTAAGTTGAAAGTTAATTATGCAGGTTCTCTCTCTCTTCTCAAATAAAAAACGATTTACCTCAACTCAAAAAATAATAATATCCCTTAACAGCCATTTTTCCAAGTTTATGCATACATTCTTTTAAACACAGTACATAAATGTTAGAAAAGGAAAAGGTAAATATTTTATGTTTCAACCTAAATATTCTAAATATAAATAAACATGAGTAGGGCACTGAAGAGTTACACTTTTCAACTGAAGTTCTCTGATACCTTACGCTTTCCTTTTCTTACAAATTATTATAAGGAACTTTATATAAGGAACCGCGTTCTCCCAGTTTTATGGCAGAGTGCTTGAAGCAGCTGATTACCACGTTTTATTTGTTGTGCTCCAGGAAAGTGCCCGCAGTTATTTTTCTTTGTGACATGGGACGTCACTACAGTGAGGGGAAATCGTTTTTCTTCAGCTTATCTTTTTTGCACTCTTATGAATGAAATGCGACAGGAAACTGAGTTAGTGCTGAATTTTTACAGAAGGTGTCTCACAACTTAAAAATTAATTTCTCAAAGTCTGTTTAAAAAATGGATATTAGTTTGTTAAAAGTGCCCGTGTAATTGTCGCTACTGGTGAATTTTTTACGAGTTTTTTCCCAAAACTTTTTTTAATATACTACTGTGTCTAAAGAGAAAGACAAATTTCCAATTTAAAATTCCCGGGGCTTATGGAATTTCAATTTCCCTCCCCCTTTTTTAGGTTGCTGGCACTGTCCTTGACATCTGTGTGAAATTGGACAGCAATTTTTGAAATGTCTGAATTAATTGAGCAAAGATGAGATTTTGTTTGCGGTAAAGTATAGAATGTTGCAGAAGGCATTCGGTGAACATTCCTATATCGGAAAGTAATGCATAGAAGTGGTATAAACAGTTCAAAGACGGCAGAGAACGCGTTGAAGACGAAGAACCAATCTGGCCGACCATCAATCTCAACCAACGAAGCTCATGTCCAAACAATTAAAGATTTGTTGATTGCCAACCGTCGATTTACAATTAGAGACCTTTCTGGGGATGTTGGAATTTCAAAATTCCATTTTAAAAGATATTTTGGGCCTCAAACGCATTAAATCTTGATTGGTACCGAAAACACTGAACGCGTCAGCTTACATTGCATTGATTCTTTGTGACTTTTTCGCCAAAAGTGAAACCCATATCATTCCACAACCACCGTATTCACCTGATTTAGCACTCTGCTACTTCTGGCTATTCTCTAAGCTCAAAAGACCACTCTGGGTTCAAAAATCGCCGGAATCAGTTTTAGCATCTCAGAAAACCAAGCGTAACTCTAGCACTAATGAATATTTTGATGTAAAATTTCACACAGAGTTCAAGGACAGTACCAACAACTTAAAAAGAAAAAAAATTTAAATATCATCTGCCCTTGGAAATTTAAATTGAAAACTGGTCTTACTTTTTGGACACAGTAGTATGTGTGAATGATTGTCTTTTGTATCTGTTGCCTCATGTATAAACAGCTCTATGTCTATAGGGAAAGTCATTGGCTGATAATGCAAATATCCTGTCTGGGTGGGGTGAGCTGGCTGGAGAGTGGGAGAAAAGTAACAAGAGCATTGTGAGTTTGGTTTTGGAATAAAAGAGACGTGTTACAGTCCGCTAGTGCTATGTATTTTTATTCATAGGCCATAACAGTAACAAACCCCTCATTTTATGCACATTTTAACACGCTTGTAGAACAGATATCCACTGTGATGCTTTGTGTTTCAAAATTTCTGAAATAAGAAATTGCATTTTGTAAATTTTGAAAAGTAAAATGTGCAGATTGCAAAAATTATTTTTAGAGTTAAAGTAGCCCTACTAATCCGATCTTGAACTAATCGTCACTAAGCCAATCTTTTCTATCAAGATTATTTTAGAAAAATTAAGTTTTTAAAAATTATTTTTGTATTTAAAAAAGTAACAAAGTTAATTCAAATTTTTTTAAAAAGTAATTGCAGTAATTATTGCATTGCTTGCAAACCGTCGATTTACAATTAGAGACCTTGTTGATGATGTTGGAATTTTAAAAGATCCGTCAATTCCACTTTGGACCTCAAACGCTTCAAATCTCGATCGGTACAGAAAACACTGAATGCGCCAGCTCACACTAATTGATTCGTCGGGACTTTTTCGCCAAAAATGAAACCCATCTCGTTCCACAACCACCGTATTCACACCGTGCGACTTCTGGTTATTCCCTAAACTCAAAAAGACCACTCAGGTGATACCGTTTTGAGTCGATTGAAGAGATTCAACGTGAATCGGCGCGCGCTTTGAAGGCCGTCTCTGCCGATGACTTTTTAGCACGCATTGCGGATTGGAGAAAAAAAGTTGATATGTGCATTGTGTCCGGAGGGGATTACTTTGAAGGCCATGGAATAAATTTGGAAGAATAAATAAAGAGTTTTTGAAAAAAATAATTGCTCTTTCTTTTTGGGCACAGTAGTAGTGTTGAATTTTTACAGAAGACATCTGAGAATTTTATTTTTAAGTTGTCAAAGTCTGTTTATAAAATAGGTATTAGTTTGTTAAATGTGTTCGTGTAATTGTCTTTACTGGTGAATTTTTTACGAGTTTTTTTTTTTTTCAACTTTTTTAATATAGGTAAATAAGCATAAAAATTTCATCCTCAGCAGTGGCATCCTATTTAGTCGAGACAAAATCCAATAGGCATCTTTTCTTGGGGAGTGCATCCAGAAAGATTATCTCATCATAAATTGTGGTGGTATTGCCCAGACTTTCTTGCCGGTAATGACTGTTCTGATCGAACGATTCCAATTTTAAGAGAATGTGAATCATTCAATTCAAAATTATAAATTCCTGTAAAGAATTGAGAAATCATAAATTGCCTGTGTTTAAAATAATATTTCATGATTCTGTACTTAAATTAATTAATTTGAGTAACAGTTGTGTTACTATTCTTCGGATTTTGGTTTATGTTGTCAGATTTTTACGCAATTCAATGAATCTTTTTGGCTGAGATGACCCTTGGAACTGCCGAAATGGACAGTGCTGAGGCCTACCTGATTGAGACGATTCAAGAACAGGAATTTACCTCTGAGATTCGAAACTTTCAGAGAAAGGGATGTGTGTAACCCAATAGTAAGTTAAAAAAAAGTTACATCCCTTCTTAGATTTGGATGGGATATTACATGTCGGTGGATTGAGTATTATCAATATTACTTTAGAAGACACTTACACTTTTGAATCCATACTTAGTTTTTAAATACTTAGGATAAGAAATTAATTGTCTTACTTGAAAAAAAAAAAAAAAAAAAAAAAAAAGCAGAATTGTGTCTGCCAATAAAGCCTTTTGGGTTAAGAAAGTTTAAATCACAGTTCATAAGCAGAAAAACAAAATAACATGTTATATAAAACCCTTATTAGACCTATTTTGGTCTACGATTCAGATGGGGCTCAGGTGAAAATTGAGTCTAGCTTCCTTAAAAGATCTGTCTCTGAAATTTGTTTCCTGCCTAAGTTCAGAGTGATTAATTTTTACGGGAGTATAATTTGTTTATATTTATATATTTCTTTTTTCATTTTTTGAATATATTTTATTGTGCAGATTGATTTTATTGTACCAAAAGTTATTAAATGTTTAGTCAAACATGTCAATAGGAGGGCCTGATGGCCGAGTGGCTAGCGCTCTGCACCACAGGTATCGGATTCGAATCCCGACAGTGCCATGGGTGCTTGTAGTGGTTTTGGAATCCACTTTAAACCGTAGGTCCCGGTCCTAATAGGATCTTAGAGCGTTGCGGGGGCTTTATTACTCCGCGTCCGTGGCTTATCTTCAAGTTACACGCGCCCCTGGGTAATGCAAAGTGAGTAACGTCTGTGCAGCGCTTGCCTTAAGGCATCCAAGACAGCTGTCCAAGTGTTTGCCAGCTGCATTAGAAAAAAAAAAAAGTATTGTGCCGTCTTTACAAAACTCAATAAATTTTGTGATAGTAAAACATTCATCTAGTAATTTTTAAGAAAGACGTGAGCTTCTATCTACAAAGCAACCGTTTTAATTGGGCCAAGACAATTACTGACCACACTTGATCCGCATTCAATCTTGGGCATGGTAAATACAAATTGTGGTGGTACAAGAAATCAACATTGATCCATGAAAATGGTGGTCCTTTCTTAAAGTGGTGAATAAATTTTGCCTATTCAAGGCTTAGTGTATAATTTTTTTTTCTTTCTATCGAGTTGTAATAAAAATTCGGTCCATTTCTTGCTTTTGTTTTTAAAATATAATTATAAGTTATCACAACATCGATTCGGTGCTTGTAGTGGTTCGGAATCCATTTTAAACCGTAGGTCCCGGTCCCTAATAGGATCGTAGAGAGTTGCGGGGGCATTGTTACTCCGCGTCCGTGGCTTATCTTCAAGTTACACGCGTCCCCCTGGCTAATGCAAAGTGGTAACGTCTGTGCAGCACTTGCCTTAAGGCATCAAGACCAAGCTGTCTAAGTGTTTGCCAGCTGCATTAGAAAAGAAAAAAAACATGCCAATAGGCGGCGGTATGTTGCCGCATGAATATAAATGACGCCACTGGCATAAGTGATCATAAAAATATGAAATGTCAAGTGGCGCCAGAAGAATTATTACTTTCATGTTTGTTGGTTGCGTAAACTTACCTCGGAGATAAAGTTTAAACGACAGGTTTAGTTTACGCGTTCATTTAACAAGCAAGAAGTGCAAAAAATTTATAGATTGCGTCTTGCTTTTGAATTAAAGAGTTAGTGCTGTAGTGCACTGAGTGTATTTTTATTTGGAGACCATAATATTTCACAAATGGAAACGTGAGTAGAATTGAGTAGCATTGTATGTAGAATTGAGTTTGACGGTTGAAAAGGGGTCTTAAGAATGGAAACAAATATTTCAGCAGAGAGAACTAAATGCGAAAAACTTTAATAAATCTATACATGTTTATTCAAGTTTTAAAAATTCAGAAAGTTGTAAGATACATATTGTGGTATGAATGTACGAATAGAAAAAAAATTCGGTTAGAAGCGGAAGCACAGAAATATATATATATATATATATATAACGAATTTTTTACATTCTTTCCTAGTTGCTCTTTTCATTTCTCATTGTTCTTCTCAGAATTCTTATTTATTCAAACAAAATAATCATTTGCATTGTTACTATTTTAAAGATTTTTTACAATGTTTCTCTTCCAAATACTGTTTCACGCATTCTATCATGCTTTGATCCCGCACTTGCATAGTAAATTTATATACTCTCCTCTCAATGGACACTGGCGTCATAATTATAATTCCTATTTGCTTGATTGTAATATTCCTCACTCAAAAATGTCAAAACGTTTTGGAACTGTCTTACATTGCATTGAAAAAGAATGAGTGCATTCAGATTTTGGAATCGTAGAATCCCAATCTTCAAGATCCGAACTCCTTCTTCCAACTCAGAGTCAGGATCGAGTGAGTCCAGTAGAAATCTATTCCCAACATAAGTCATTTTCTGTTTTTAGAAATTTCATAATGGAGTCACCGTACTCAACTATTTTTTCAATTCCTTCTATTAGCTCACACTCTCCATATATATATCTTGTTCAAATTTACAATCGTTAATAAAATACTTTTTATTCATCAAGTTCAAATAGATTTTTTTTTGAACTCGTAGTGGAGGGCACTTGATGTTAATACAGTTTTTTTTTTAAATATTAATTCATTCATTAAATTTAATTAATTAATTTTTAGTTTTTTTTAAGATTTAAGTTGCATATATCTACAATAGATGGCGCCAGATAAACTTAAAAAAATGAATGAAAATTATTTATAAGGGACTTTTGCAATATAGTGAAAAAAAGCAGGAATTAACTTAAAAAATTTTTTTTTTATATTTCTTGTTCATGGGAGGCTCAACCTCTCTACTCTGAAAAATCCATCTATTACTATTTTATATGTTTTCTAGTGGCGCCATCTATCAGTAATATTTATAAATATTCTAAATGCACAATTGCAGCAATATAATTACTTTTTTAGAAATTAGGTTGTATTTTATATCATCTGTCGTCACAAATGATCAATTACAAATGTAAATCATCAAAAAAGAAATACTTGACATTTGAAAAAAAAAATTATTTAATGTGCTTTTGTAAATATGTCAATATGCCCATTTCCTCCAAATTTATGCACAAATTGCATGTTTTATTTTATTTTTTAATATCATTTTTATTTTGTGTGTGTTAACTTTTTTGCATTTAACAACAGAAGTTCTGCACAACATGATTCAATGCTTCTTTTTTTTTAATACTTTTAGAGACAATCAAACCCTACTGATTATCTGAGGATCTTTTTTATTCCTATTTCATTTTTTCTGATTTCTTCTTCAAAGCAATTGGATAAATTCAGATAAAGTCGCTAATGTGAGCATAGTTATACAAAAATCTTAGTTATTCACTGGAATTTCCATATAAATGTTCATTAAAAATTTTTAATTAAAAGATAATTTATTTTTATATAATAAACAGTTATTTTTTAATTTATTTTTTCACATAAATGATTTCATTAAAATTAACAAATATTTTATTTATAGAATATTTGTTAGAACTTTCCAAAATTTTTTGATTTTTAATCAATACATGTTTCACAAGTATTTTAAGTGATGATTTAATTAACATGAAATATCATAAAGCATTACTTGATGATTCTTTTCATTTTAATTTAAGAGTATATTTATTCTTAAGCAAGTAAAAATATTTTTTTCGTCAGATTTTTTTTTATCCGATTTTTATAAACTTGTAATTTAATGTTCGAAAGTCATAAGCCTTTAAATATGTGTCTCTCCCTTCCCCTTTAGTTTATTAGATCAATAATCCAAATGACTTAAGAGTAGACACAACTTGATGCAAAATTAAAAAAGACCATGTTAGAACAGTATTTTAAAGTGCTGCAAGACTAATGTAAAAATATTTTTCTGCATAGTAGTACAGCATGTGAACTAATGTTTGGTATAGAAAAATCATATGAACCTAGAGCTAATTTAAGCAAATAGCTCATTAATTTTAACTTTAGTGCCACTGTAAAGAAATGTAGGTTTTTCAAATCATGATTTGCATTCATATAAACAAATTTTTTAGGAAGATCTTATAAAAGTGTAAAAAAATTATTATTAATAATTCATCGTAAACTTAATATTTCAATTTAAACTTTAAAATTTAACAATTTACACAAATTATCCAAAAAGTTTAATCTTCATTCCCTAAAAAAATCAATAGAGCTATATGTTATATTTGAACATTAATTTATCTCCTTAATTAAAATTTATAGTATTATATCAATTTATTATGTTTAATTTTACAAACTATTAGTGACAATTTTGCATTTTAATGATGTGGTAGCATTCAACTATATTCTCAACACATTCGACAACTTTGAGATAGGTTGTCAGATATCTCATATTAATTGATATTTTCCATCTAATTTTATAAAAATAACTCCACAAAATTTTAAATTGCACTACTGCATACAGCAGAATCACAATGATGACTTCAGAGGTGGTAGTAGGGGAGTTGGTATACAATATGATTCATGACACTTTTATAAAAATAATTATTTCTCCCAAAATTCTGAGAATTAAAATTAAAATCAAAATGACAAGACAAATCAATGATCAAAAATTTAATTGTACCCTTCAGTAACAGAACCATTAATAAAGATAGTTACTCTTTTAGCAGCAAACAAGTAATGGTAGATTTATGTCAACAACACAAGATAAGATGCTATGTTACATCAAAAATGAAACAAGATCTCAGATGCCCTTCTATTACTAAGAACAAAAATATTTAATACATTATAAATACAACATCTTTGAGATTAAAATGTGTAATTTTCCTTTGCTTGTTTTCAGGTATTCTATAATACCTTGCTACCTATTAATTTAGTACTTTTATTTTTATAGCTTATATGAAAATTTTTTGAAGTAAATTTAGAGTGAATTGAGTCATTACATTTATTTCATTTTTAAAATCCAGTAAAGATTGTACTTCATAAAAATTATTGTAAAAAGTCAGAAGTTGGAAAATTTTTGGCTGATTGTCATTATCACATGCAGTATAATAATGTAATTGAAAAAAAGCTAATATGCATTTGGTATCACTATTTTTGGATATAACAAAAAAATTCAACTTGTTAAGATACAAAATTAATTTATAAATGACAAAGAAAAATTTAATATTAGTGTAAAAACAGCCCAGTGCTTAAGAAAATCACAAATGAAGAGCAAAAAATAGTTTTTGTCAGTTAAAACTTTTAATTTAAAAAAAAAAAACATAAATATCACATGTTTTACAAATGTACAGTATTACATACTTTATAACAAGATGACTCAGAACTTTGAAGTATGAAGGAAAAAAAAAATTTAAATACTATTGTAAAATAAAAACTATTATGGAACAATTTTGCCCTTTTTCTTTGCTAATTTCTTTTTATGATCCATTTTTCCCTTTTTCTTCTCTCGAATATTTTTAGTTCTCTTTTTCTGTCTTTTCTGTTGCCTTTCTTCCACACGTTCTTTTCTTTCTTGCCACTCTTTGGCACTCTTCTTTTTTATTTTTTCTTTTCTTTTCAAAGATTTCTTCAGAAGTTCTGGATCATCTTTCAATTTTTTATTTTCAGACAACAATATTGCCTTTTTCCATTTTTCTTTTTCTTCAACAGCAATAGCTTTTTCTGGATCTGAACTTTTTAATTTCTCAATTTTCTCTTTTTTCTTTTCAGCATTTGTTAGTAATGCTTTGATTTTCTTACCCTTATTCTTCTCGCTTTTTATGCCGTCGTCTGAGAAATCAAGCTTACCAAAAATCATTTTTCCTTCTTTGTTATATTCTTTTACCTCAGTTTGAATTTTCTTTGGAGTTTTTTCGATTTGTACAGCTTTCTGTGACAAAACAACCTTTTTTATGTTTCAATTTCTTCTCCTTGGTTTTCAATTTTTTTCTTTAAAGCTTTATTACTTGGATTGCCTTTACGTTTTCGCTGAAAAATAATCTACATTAAAAAATGCAAAAACTGACAAAAAAAATTAAACACCTTTGTAATTAATATACAATAAATAATGAACTGAAAGTATATGAATCTTTTCTTTAGTCATAAAATTTATTTGTTTGCTTATTTTTTGCTAATTTGTTTTTTAAAATGTTTATTTTCTTTTGAGCTTTATGACTTGGATTACTTTTATGTTAAGCTTTTAGAATTTTGAAATATGTTCTACCTAGAACAATATAGCTTATATTTGAATTAACTTTTTTTTCATAAAATATAATATGCATATGTCAAATTTTTTTAAATATGAAGTTGAATTTAAAAAATAAAAAGTAAATATTTTTCTTTTTTAATATCAACAACAAAACAAATTTGTTATAATTTCTGAGATTTTCCCATCTTTATTACTGTAATAGTAATAAATGTTAAAAAAATGTGCTTTGCCAACTATAACATAATACAGAATATGCAGCTAAACTAAATAAAAAATATTTTTTACCATTTAATGTAGTTATTTTCAAATCTACAAGTGTACAAGTACTACCCCCCTCCTCCCCCACGAGAAAACAAACATTTAGCAACCACTGCTTGTGCTGCAAATACCTAAATCACTACTCTATGTCAATATATATATGCTGGAGAAAATGTGATGCTTATTAGTACACATAAATTATTTCCTAGCTAATTATTCACACATTCTCAAGCATGTGGAATTTAAAGCTAGCTAGTTAGGATTAGATTCTCCATTTATTTTTACCCTGAACGTTTCCTGTTAACTAATCATTGAAAAAGATTCCATTTTATATATAGTCTCTAATTATCATCAATTGCCATTTCATATTCCTATGTTTCATTTTAAATTGCATCCTGTATTGTAACTAGTATTAATTGCTGTAATTGGAATTATTATATAATAATAAATTTAATGAATATTCTAAAATCTCAGATTTGTTAAGGCCTATGCACATAAATTGCATATGACAAATAAGTCAAAAACATATGAAATGTAACAACAGTGCATGACATTCATATTTAGTTCAACTTTTTGTTACTGCTAAAAAATGATAAGCTATATTCTAGTCAAGATTTTTGCTTTCTTAATACATAAAAATACTGAAAAAATTGAGATAAAAGTAGGTCAAAAGCAGTTTGAGCATTTCAATGTGCTATGCAGCTATGATTCGTATACAAATACTATATTTATTGCTGTAATTTTAATAATAAAAATTTATCATTTATTTTTACAAACATTCTAAGTATCTTTAAATTTTAGATCCCCATTTTAAAACATTTTAAGTTACCATTAAAAAGTAATATTTATTCCTTTTCCTGTAGTTTTGTTTCAAAAGGGTTTTTTTTCTTTTAATATTGTTTTTAATGAGAAACCATTTATTTCAGAAACATAAAATCATGCAAAAATAATAATAATGTAACCAACAATGGAGTTCATCTATCCTTTCCTGAAGACGTTTCTGAGTTCTTCAATATTTGCTGCTCTTGTAAGAGATGCTGAAGGCAACATTAATCCTAAAAATAAAAATTAAAAAATTAAACACAAGCTTTAGAATATTGGATAATAATAGAGTAATTCAAAAACAAAAAATGCTATTTATGCTCCTATGCTTAAACACATCTCAACTTAAATGCCATATTTTGATCATCTGGGACAGAAGAACTGCCCATATAATCCAAGAAAATTAAACTAAATTAATCACACAGTATTTATTGCAAATTTATAAATATTCTCAAAGTTTTGATTTCAGTATTTTACATTTAAAAGAGCAAAATTATTTAATAATTTTATTTTAAAATGCCTGCTTTTAAAGCATGGATCACAGAATTGTAATTTTTAAACATGAACATTTATTTGCATTTTATACAGAATTTTTACAACTATGTTTTCAATAATTGATCTTAAAGAATTTTTTATGTTTATTTCTTGTTACTGTCTGCCTATATGCTAAGTCCTTTCAATAATGTAAATTACAATCAATTTTTGTGATAAGTACACATTTTGGCAAAGGATAATAAATGACTGTCAATAGATTAATATGATATTTTAAGTATAAATTTATCTTATGTTCTATGATAGGGTCAAGATGAAACGTCACTCTAACTATTTCACAGAGTTGCGACATCTAGTATAACTTTAATTTTTAACATGCTGTTTAAATCTGTTTCTATGTTTTTAATGCTATTCTTAATCACTTGTGCATTTACTAAAATTGAAAGGGAGAAATTACCTCCAGAAAAATCTGATAATGTCACAGAATTGGTATGTTTGTTTGTTAAATTCAGAAAACCACAAATCTACCAAATCAAAACAGGCCAGATGTACTTTTTATTAATATGTAACATTGTAGAGGAAAATATACAACATGAAAGAATACATGCAGGAAACAGATGTGTTAATGTTATTATGCATGGATATTTGTATTCACAAAAAAGATATAGGCAGGCATCAAATGTGTATCATTTTTAAATTGCATATCACTGGCAAATGGGAAGTGATCATATTAGGATTTTTATAAATCATTCCATTGACAAACCTATTGAAGAAGCTGCAAAATTCTATCACATCTAAGTGTTCAGAACAAATCCTGAATTTTTTTTCCACCAAAAACGATATATATTTAAATAATCATGTTTAATGTTAACTAAGGAGCATCTTAAATCTCATTGGTTGATTTAAATTATGCTAATAGTAAATTATTTTCAACTTAAAAGTATGGAACAGCATAACAGATGTATGCATAGCTGATGACTATCATTAGAATAAGTTACACCCTATCTATATGTACGGGTTGTTGGGTCTTTAGTAAATAAATACATTTAATTGTTACAAATTATTTTTAAAAAATCAAGTATGCTGTAGCTTTTCTAGTGATTTTGAAATTTCTGGAAAATCAATATATCATCCATCTACTGCTGTCTATTGCAATATATCAATTTTATATAGATTTAGAAACTTCCTTGAATAAGGAGCTTGGTTTTCAAAATGCCAATAAAAATGGAAGTTCTGGGACACTCCCGACCAACAACAAATTTTTAAAAAGTTGTTTTCTAATGATTTTCTAATATGAATTATGTGTATTTTTGATCACACTTGCCCACTTTATATTTGCTTGTCTCTAACTACAAGAGTACTTCACATTACCATATAAATTACAAATTATTACAAATTATTTATTTTTCCTAATACTTGATTATGCATATTTTATTACAAAATATCTAATTTTACTGTTATAGGTAAGTAGAAGTATTCATTTAGTTTTTCTCCAGACAACTTCCAGGAGAACATTTCTTAACCTTTCACGGCGCCTTTTATTTTCTTTTTTTCTACGCTCCTAGTTCTTGATGAATCTGCTTGAAATGCTTTTTTGGCACAGAGGATCTAAAACGCAGCTCTTTATGTTTGTTTTGTGCAGATAATCCAGATGAATTTCTTTTGAGAGCTATAAAAATAAAATTGGTGGTTATTTGAAACAAATTTTTCTTTCGATATTCAGTAGTAACATTTATGTACATAGTGCATTATTTTAAAGTTTATCTAACAACACATATGATGCATTACTTAACCCTACCCTTAACTCATTTTTTTGACGATTTTCTATTTAACAAAAACAGATCATCAACTTCTTAAACATTGAAAGACTATTTTAAGCAATCTTTGTTTAGTCTTTATAGATTGCTATCATCCCTAAACTGGTTACATATAAAATAAATTATTCATAACCAATACAAGTATTTCCAAACACCTGCTAAGAAATAATGAGATCAGTATACAAGAATTATTGAGAAACAAAGCTTTTCAAAAGCATAAAAAAATTTTTTTATGAGACTACCAATTACAACACATTTGATAATTATGTACAACTGATACTTTGCACTTTGACAGAAACAAAAGTTCATATACAAAATGATAGCAAATAAACACAGAATTGAAAAAGAAATCAACATAAATATAAATTAATGCACAGCCAATAAGTGTAACCCTATTTGTAATTTTTGTATATCAAAACTATCACTTACTTTCTTTCTAATTTCTCATTTTACAATTCCAAATTACAACTCTTGCTATTTCTAAAATTATATTTTATATCACTTTCTTTTTTCCAACCATAAGTGATGCAACACACATTTATAACCCGATATTATGCTGGCATGAGTTTTTGATAAATTTTTTTATAGTTTGATTTGAGAAGATACAAAAGTTAAAATACTTGTTGGTAAGTTGCCTTTTCTTAAATAAAGAGATTAATTAAGGACCAAATTGTAGTTTAGATGACACAAGAATTTTTGAAATACAAAAATTTTTTGCGAAATATGGTAATCAGGATTTTTAATGCTAGGAATGTGTTTCTTTCACCCATCTCTGGGTTTATGACTTCTCTTGTGTAATGATTCGACACACACAAAATAACAACCAGATTACTGTCTCATAGACTCTCTTTGCACTTACTCTACTTTTATTAGTTTTTAGAATATTTTCTTCTTTCGACATCACATCCTCAGTAGTCATGGCATTAAAAAATGCAAGAGCTTTTTAAAATGCAGAAGCTGATCTTTCAGCAACTTGATATGCTAACTACAAGTAGTCATCTCCATTTCTACTGTATGCAAATTATTATTGATATCACATTTTATAAATAACTCCTTTACTTTTTAACATCATATTGTTTTTATGTTATGTTTAAGTAAAACTCATGCTTTATATGCGATCAACAGATTTTAATTGTATTGTTTTTACTTGCATCCGAATTACTAATGCCCCAGTGAGAGACATGGGTACATCAACACTAAAAACTTCTTGGTCGCATATAAGGCATTAATTCTACTAAAGCATAGCACATGAAAACTAAATCATGCTAAAGAAAAGTAAATGAACATTATTTATGAAATCTGGTGTTAATAATGCAATTTGAAGATAAAGAATTGTTCAATGATAAAATTACCATAGCCAAATATACTTAGATATATTAAACATAATATTAAAAAATGTCAAAGAAAAAATTTAATTCACTAATTTTGAATTTCAAAAGGTGTAAAACGAATTAAAAAATATTGTTTATTTTTTATAAATATTGTCATGCTTAGAGAAAATTCGGTACTTACGTATTAACGGTACCTCGTGACAGTTGCGCCAATAAAGAGCCCACGTAAGCCAACGGCAGCTAGCAGAATTAGCGGTTTTTAAGCGACGCCAATCTATTCTATTGGTTTGGTAACCTTAGTAGCTGTTAGATTGGCGACACTTAAAAACCGCCAAGTCTGTCGCCAAGGTACCGTTAATACGTAAGCACCGAAAATTCTTTTTTAGGAGTTTTAAAATGTTACCTTCTGCTTTTCTGTCCATAGTTAGATGCTTTTCTGTTTTTATCATCTCTTGAACATCACGATCAAAGTATATATTAGCAGGAATGGTATCTACACTGCAGTAAATACGACCTCTTGCAATATCTTGAACCAAATTTTCCCCTGTTAATATGACAGTTTCATTTTCACAAAAAAAAAAAAGATATATAGTTCAATTGAAAATATACTTACTATCACGTTTTTCACATTTAAAAATAGCCGTGTTTAACTAAACACAGTTACCGTTTATAAATTTTTATTTTTTTATTATTATAAAATAAATATCAATGGAATATTTTTCAAGTAGAATAGATAAATTTCCTGCCCTTTTTCTTTTATTAAAAGTTAATTGAATAAAAAATTTTACAAAGTAGATAAATTTACAAAAATTATTAGGGTAATTATTTTTAAATAAAACTGGCAATAGTAACTTTTCAAATGCTTTTCATACATCCTTCTAAATAGAACAGATCAAGTTCAGTGACATGTTGATTGGTCAAAAAACTCAGTGGTACCAAATTTTGTTAATAGATTCGAAAAAGAATCATTGTTCAGAGATCATATGAATTGTTTCATTTTATTGGTTCTATCTTGGCATTGTAGAACTAATTCATTACATAAGAATCATAGAAATTCCCTAAATGAGGTAAAGAAAGAGTGCTTCTCGAAAAAATAATTTTCAAAAAAATATCAAGAAGCAAGCACTGAAAAAAAATAATTATAGAATTTGTCTCACGAAGGATTTCATCTATTAAAACCTGAAACTATTAATTATTAATACATATATTTATATACTGTATTGTTAAATAGTTATATATATATAGATAGATAGATAGATAGTGTATGGGCTTTGTTAAGGTTGCAGTGTTATTAAAATCCAGACGGCAAAATAAAAGACGATAATCAATTTTCACATTTACAACATCTTTTTTATTCAATTTCTAACGCCAACTACGTTCTGTTTTCATTCTAGCCTTGGGAAAATTCCTTTTTAACAGTGAAAGTAGAAGTCGTTCAATTTGTATTCCATTTTCCATCAATAGGTGTCGCTACAATAGATATAAAAAAGATAATTTGTTAACAATAATTAATAATTTTATTTACAGATCCAAACATAGTATTTTTTTTTTCCTTTCATATTTTTTTCAAGTTTCAGGTATTTCCCGTGTTTTTGCTTTTAAAAGTCTATATTGCATAAATAATTACTGAGGAGTAAGATTACGTCAGGGGAAAACCTAACAATTGGCAAAATTTAATCGAAATTTACATTCGAAAAATTTCATGTATAAATGTATATATATATATATATATATATATATATATATATATATATATATATATATATATATATATATATGCGTATTTGTGTAATCTTCCCGAAGTAATTTGGCATAGACTAATCTCCATACACAAATTTTTTAACTCTTATTAAAAAAAGGTAATTTGGTAAGTTTTATAAGAAAGAGATAAGCTCTTATGGCAAGCATGGATGTCAGTGAAATTTATTTTAATGTTAATAATGAATAGAAGGGGTGTTTACAGTATTGCATAAATAATAAGACATGCAATACATAAATATTTGAAAATGTTTCCTGTTCAAAATGTTATACTTTTGCTTATTTTATTTTTATGAACACCCCTTTAATCAGCAAAAATTTCATAATTATGCATTTATTTTATCGGTTAAATCTAATAGTAAGCAACATTACTCATTTTCCCGTCGTTTCCAAACATGTACAAAAATAATTTCCATTTCCAAATCTATTTATTCCACAAATAATATACTCAAATCATTCCCAGCAATTTAAAGTGATTGGCCTTGTACTTTGTTTCCTAAGCATAAAAAAGTAAGTCATATCGAAATTGTAGCCTTTGGAGTTCGAACAGAGTGTCGTACGTTATCAAAGGCATCATGGAAAGGGACGACAACTTTTTTTAACTCAGGCAGTTTCTCCCATCCTCATGCTCAAGAAATACTCATTCCACTTAAACTCACAGCTCTGGCTAACAAATTTTAAATATCCAGTTGAGAAATTCTTTGAATTGAACAACAATAGCTTAATGGAATTGGCTATACTTCAGGTTGCAACATTGAAGACATCTTCTTTGACTTTTATGTTTATAAACATCCTTCTAATTAGAAAAAAATTACATAACTATTGCAATAGAGGAAGGAGTTCAAGAGTTTCTTAGGTAAAGGAGTTTAGATTAAACGAGATCATTTTATTGGTAAATGGTAGTGCAAAATTTTTCTTTATTTATTAAAAAGAATTTCAATTTGTTACAATTCAGAGGTTAGTAAGTTCTTTTATTTATTTATTTTACTTTAACCTATCTATGAACAGTACAACTGCGTAAAAAATAACGTCAACCTTCAAAAATCGTAAACAAAGAAAAAGTTTCTAAAATGAGCTTTAAAAAACTAATTGAGTAATTTCTTCACTAATATTGATCCAATTTCGAAAAAAATTTCAGTTGATATCTAGGTTTTGTATTAGAATCTACTTTGCCAAATTTTGTGAAATTTGATGTAAATTGAAGCTGTAAATAGACGGAAACCCCCCACAAACAAAATATATACAGAGAGAGACGTTTATTATGCATATATATATATATATATATATATATATTTACAGTCACTCACCCAGGATTTTGTATTAGGTGAGGTTCAACAAAGTAAGGCGTATTGGTTTACTAAAGGTCAAATAGGTTACACTAAATTATGAGTAATAGAAAGGTATCTCGCATTAATTATTTTGTCAACAATTTTGCATTGCCCTTACTTGGTTGAAGTGTGTTGAAAAGAGAACATTAAAATTAAAAAAAAAGAATTTGACAAAAAAAATAATAATTATTTTCAAAAATTACACATGCCAATTTTAAATTAAAATTTAATCTTCTTATCTCGTTTAAAAGCTATCGATTGCCTCATTTATAAACTTCAAAACCTTAGTGCCACACATTCAAACCTCTGAAAAAAAGAAAAGAGATCCGAAATACACTTAAGCTGCAGCAACGAAATTGAAAATAAGTAGACAAATATAAGCATTAAAAGGCTCAACGACAAGAAAACCATTGGCAGATAAAAAATTATATAAAACGTATAAAACACTATATATAAAACATGTTATTCAGAAAAAATTCAAGAAATCTGAAGGAAATTACTGAAACCAAAAAAAAAAAAAAATATCTTATAAAAAAAACCACAAGAAATTATTTGTATCATCCTGAAAATAGCTTTATCAAGGAATACATACTCCTAAAGATAATATAAGTCATGGGGAGACAAAAATAATTCAAATTCCTACCACTAGATGGGTTGCACGATTCAAATGAAATTCTGTAGAAAACTCAAGAAATAACACCTTTTATGGAATTTTTAAACTTATGTTATTAATGTAAAATATAAATAATTAATAAGTCATTTTAAAGTATTATTTATGAATTTATATAATTCATAACCCATTCAAGTATTCGTTTTTATTCAATATTTTATTGTAACTATAAGCCATATTTATCAATCTGTAATATAACGATAACAAAACGCGATTACCTTCAGTAATTCTTTGGAAAAATAGCATCTGGGCATGGAATTTCCTTGGAATCCCTGGTTGAATAAGTTTTGGAGAGATTAAATGCCCCAATATCACAATATTTCTACTCGCTAGATGACTGTATCTGGATTCAATAACACATTTAACGATGTATCTGACAACATG
This sequence comes from Caerostris extrusa, assembly GCA_021605095.1. Classification (NCBI taxonomy): domain Eukaryota; kingdom Metazoa; phylum Arthropoda; class Arachnida; order Araneae; family Araneidae; genus Caerostris; species Caerostris extrusa. Next base: position 56,815 of record BPLR01002676.1, on the reverse strand, counting down.
AAATGACAAAAATAATTTCAGCAAGGTATTGGGACTGTATAATAACAATTGACAGTCCAGCTTGTTTTACGTAAAAAAAAAAAATCCTCTGCCATAATCCCTTGGCACGACATTTTATAATAATATGGACACAGCTAAGGATTGGGTGCAAAGCTATAATGTAGAATTTTGTATAAGTTTTAAATGTAAAGTTTTAGAATAGAGTGGTTTATTGACCACTGAGGAGAGTTTTAGTTCCATGTAATCCTTTTGCGTGGGAACGTGAGGCAGAAGTGTAGAAACAGATGAAGTGATTTAGATTATTTTTAGAAGAAATGAGAAAAGAGCCCTCACCACAGGAAAAGCCTACTTGTGGAAAACTCGAGAGTGGGAGAATATGAGGATCTAACCTTTGGGAAAATTCTTAACAAAATGAGTTGAGAAACTATAGATTAAGAAAGTGATATCATGCAAATGTTTTCTAGTAACCATTTTTAAAAGAGTATTTTAAGGTTACAAATGGAATAATCTTATTATTTTAATTCTTCTTCTTATTATTATTAATAATTTTATTATTGTGATATTATGTATGAGTATACATTTTTAAATGGAAAATAATTTTTAGTCTAAGCACCTTGCACAATGCTTTAACGCGCTGCTTTCTTTCCTCTAGTTCCATTCAATTCATCATATTTAAAACACTACTCCAATCGGGCATGAAATTAGGGAATATTAGTCACATAAATGCATTTTTAAACTTCAAAACTTAATTTGCCAAAAATTAAAAAGAGGATGGGGGGGCTTTCAGAACTTTGGTCGTTTAACAAACTACACTCATGTCCATAAATTAAGGATAATTCAGAATCACACAGAAATTGAACTCTAAAATAAAAAATTTCACCTGTAGAATTATCACACACATCTTGAAGAAGAATATGCAAATTTACAGAAACCACCAGATGGCGATAGTACGTCACAATGATTTGAGTGTAAGAGAAGGGTATATAAGGAATGGTGGCAAAAAGAAGTAAAATTGTTCACAAGCGCTTTAAAAGCCTTTCAGTGCACATAACCGCATAGTTATGGCATAAAAGAAAGCATTTGATGATTTTTTACGTGGTAGAATTATCGAACGACTGGAATGTGAACGTACCCAGCTGGAAGTATCCGAGGAACTTGGAATCGCCCAGAGTGTCATCTCCAGTCTTTGGCAACGATTCCAAGATGATGTTAATGTGAGTAGATGTTACAGCACAGGTCGCCCTCGAGTTACAACGCCGAATGAGGACCGGTATTTAGCAGTTACTGCCAAAAGAAACAGACGGAGCACAGCATCAGACCTGTCTCGTCAGCTCTCTTCAGCTACCGGTACGGCAGTTTCAAGGCAGACCGTGTACAGACGCTTAGGGCACATTGGTCTATATGCTCGTTGGCCTGTCAGATGTGTTCCACTTACCGCAACTCACTGTCGCTGCGATTAACCTGGAGTAGAGAGCATGCATTGTGGACACCGCAACAGTGGTCTTGTGTGATGTTTTCCGGGACGAGTCCAGGTTTAGTTTGCAGTCTGATTCTCGCCGGACTTTCATGGAGAGCGCCAGGTACACGTTACCACCAAGAGAACACCATTGAACGACACCGTTACGGTGATGCAGGATGGCTCGTTTGGAGAGAATTATTCTTGGTTCCAGAACTGACTTGCATGTTCAGAGTGTAACGATGACAGGCCACATCTATCGGGATGTCATTCTGGAACAACATGTACGTTTGTTTCGGGCGCCATGGGTGCTGAATTTCTGTTTATGGATGACAACGCCCGTCCTCACCGTGCAAACATTGTAGACCGATGCCTTCAATTGGAGGATATCACTGTATGGATTGGCCAGCATACCACCGGACTTGAATCCAATAGAGCATGTGTGGGATATGCTTGTCCGACGAATTGCAGCCCGTCAACCCCCTCCCACCTGTTAACCGGAACTTCGGAGGGCATTGCTTGAGGAGTGGTGTAATATTCCCAAGATCATATTGATAATTTGATACTCAGCATGCCTAGGCATTGTGAGGCCTGTATTCATCGTCCGGAAGACATATTCCATATTAACCATCATACTAACCATGTTATACTGTTTTTTGTAAATAGGTTCTTTGAAATTTGCTCCAGGAGTAAAATCAAATTTTTATTAATTATGTCAAACATATAATCTTTTTTGCTTTTTACCTTTTGTTTAATAAATAGATTTTTTAAAATAAGTCAAATTTGTTTTGCTTCTGTCTCTTTCTTTGCCTGAACTTCATTATCCTTAATTTATGGACATGAGTGTAGTTCTGTCATTATACAATAATTTTATTAAACTAATGTGATAATTTTTTACTCTATGCATCCAACAGTTTCGGTGGAATAAATCTTCCTCTTATCGTTGCTCCAATGCGATATAGAACAATTAAAAGCACTGGTAGTTTCTTCAAATTATTACAATATTATTCATGAATAAATCGGCAGGATTCAACCACTTCTAAAAGCAGTATTTTCATCAAACACTTTCTTTATGAAAATTGGTTCACGTTTTGTTGCTTTGCAAAAAATCTGTTGTAAGTTATGTAATTATAAAATTGAGAAATTTAAGAAATAAAATAAGCGGTGTTATTTATGAGCAGATGAAAGTAACGTACATTAACAATTAGTAATCTTAGCATCTAAAAATTAGTAAAGAACCATTGCATATCCAGTGAAAATTTGTGAATTCAAAGTGTTTCTAGCTTCAAACGCTAAGGTAGTAAAATTATTTATCAAGATTTAAAAATCATAGTTTTCCAGTTTTTCTATGCCACGTGAAAAGTTGACCATAATTGCCAAGTTTCATTTGAATGGTGCCCTTCTCACCTCTAATTGATTGCGAAACAGTGGAATCACCTTCTTAGAAGTGATGAATCTCACTTCAAGATCCGGAATCACTTCAAGATTTAAGAGCCAGGTGCTCATCAGCAGAGAACAAAAGGAAGTTCTCAAAAGGTAGGATCTAGAGCAAAAGGGAAGTTCTTCAGTGGATACCTAGCAACTATTGTGTCTGTAATGAGTAGGCTGATTTTCTGCTCTAAAGGGACTAAATTGTTTCAACCAAATTATTCTGGAATGTCGTACTATTCTGTAAAACTACATATAAATAACATTATGAAAACGAGGACCATTTCAGAGCTACGGGTGAGAATAAAGAGTAAAAATTGGAGTGAGACAGATCTAGATACAATACCAGACAAGCCTTGCCGAAATGCAGTAGTTTTTTCAGACTTATGACAGGACATGACTGCCTGGGTGAACGCATATATCTTATAGGTGTATGACCATCCCTACTGCGTCTTTGTGGCTTAAAGAACTTATGAATAGAAAACACCTGCAATGTTGCAAGACATTCTATGGAATTGACCCCGAGATTGCAAGATGTTGGCGTGCCAGAGAGCTCTTGGGCCGATGACTTTGGTCTTTACTTTTTCAACTGTGTTTTGATGTTTTTTGTTCTTTTTGTTGTACTTCCCGCCATTGGAAATAAAAACAAATTTAATATCTGGTAGTTTGATGGACACTTCTTAGAATCGATGGGTTCTGGAGCACTTCACATGTGACTACAATGGGCCAACTCTCAATCGAGAGGATGAGCCATATTGATGTTTTGCTGTTTACTGGAGATTGGCTAATTATTTGGATCTCCTTCAAAACTGATGATTTTCGGTGAATAGTGGAACGAAATCTTTTGAGTCAATATGGTTTAGACCAAAATCTATGGTTTCTGCTCACGAGAGTAAAACCTGGCCTTCCTATTGATTGAATAAACTTTCTTCCGATGTTCTGCGAAGGCGTCTGGAAATTGACTGATATTCGAGGTGACAATGACGATGGGATCAAGGAACAATGTGATAAAAGAAAAAGATAACTGATATGCTGGCGCTCTATTCTTGATATTTTTTAGTCTTTGATGGAAATCCAACATTAATTACTCGTGATGGAAAAAATTAACTCTGACATGTATCGCGAAATTTTTGGACAACACTGTATTCTAAAATTTCTGGAAATAATTCAGGGAAAGCCAATTTTTGTTTTAATAAGAGAATATTTGTTCTGATATGAGAACATTGGTTTGAACTAAATCAGTGTTAAATAATTTAATGAGTTGATTGAAATCTATTGAACCTTTTGGGTTCTGGAATAAGTCATAATGAAGGTTACATGGCTACCAAATCAGCCATCATTTATTGGCCAGACTCATTAATAGCTGTAATACATGCTTGAAAACCATTCATGAGTCCATCTCAAGCAAAACTGGTAACGTTTATGCAAAGGTGTGAAAAATTGTGAATGATGCAAAGAGAGGATTAGTGTCCAATTATTCAAGAGATGTACAGAAACGTTTAGCAAAGGAGTTCAATAGATAAAAATTATGATTCATACAAATGATTAAGGGAAAATCTAAAATTTTAAAGAAAATCGTTATCGAAAATTTTGATTTTCTACAATAAATATCCATAAATATTTGTACGAAAAAAATATGAATAACATAATCCTATCATTTGCAGCTTCACTTTCATAAGAAATTATAAATCTATGTGTTCCGTTAACCTTTGCATTTTACATGTATTTTGTTAATTTATTTAAATTTTGAAAATATTTCCTTATAAAATCAGTGTGTCAAATATTTTTTCGTAAAAATAACATGTAAAAATTGTATAATTTTATATAAAATTGTAAAGTCTTTTACATTATTATGTATTTTTTTTGTTTCTGTTATAAATGCATCTTATGTAATATTTTTTCCTCTTTTTAATTTTCTAATTACTTATTTTCTTTAACTGCAGAAAGTATGGCAAAAGCTTTTTATGATCATTGGATTACCCGATTTGGTGTACCTACTTGTGTTATTACTGACAGAGGCACTCAATTTATTTCAGAACTATTTCGAAGTTTAGCTACGCTATGTGGTGTTAAAGTAAACTATACCTCTTCTTACCATCCTCAGAGTAATGGAAAAGTTGAACGTCTTCATCGTACCTTGAAAACAGCTATTAGATGTCATAACAACGTTCGTTGGACGGACACATTACCAACGGTTCTTATGGGTTTGCGAGCTGCTCTACACGAGGACTGTAAGTATACAATAGCTGAAATGGTTTATGGCAAAACTATTAAATTACCCGGAGAATTCTTTGAAGAATCCAGATTGCCAATATCTGATGATAATTTTGTAAGCAATCTCCGAAAACAGATGGCCGACTTAAAACCATACCAATCCAAAAACAAATGTAAACAAAAGATCTTCATTCCAAAGATTTGTACACATGCTCACATGTGTTTCTGCGAATTGACAGAGTTAAAAAACCTTTAGAACCCCCATATGAAGGACCCTATTTGGTATTGCAAAGATCCTCGAAAAACTTTCTTCTATCAATTAAAAATAAACAAGTTAATATTTCCGTGGATAGATTAAAACCGGCATATGTGTTACAACCTAATGAACTTCTGAATCCAACGTCATCAAATGATCATACATCTGTGCCGAGTGAGCAAACATTTATACCAAGTCAGCAAGTTGCACAACCAAATACAACAACACGTTGTGGAAGACAAGTAAAACTTCGTTTCAATGACATCATTGACTTTTCTTCAAAATTATAATTCGTCCATGTCCATTTTAAAAATTAACTTGATTTATTGTGTGTAAATGTTTATATGTAATTGTATTTGTTATTATTTTGGGCAATTTAAATTTGTATCAATATGTATTTGTTCGCTATTATTTGTATAGATATATTAATTCTTCTACCATTTTTAAAGTAACGTAACTTTGTTACTGGTAGGGGAGTGATGTAGCGACACCTATTGATGGAAAATGAAATACAAATTGAACGACTTCTACTTTCACTGTTAAAAAGGGAATTTTCCCGCTAGAATGAAAACAGAACGTAGTTGGCATTAGAAATTAAATAAAAGATGTTGTAAATGTAAAAATTGATTATCGTCTTTTTTTTGTCGTCTTAATTTTAATAACACTACACAACCTTTACAAAGCCGCCACAAGACCACTGTTGCGGTGTCCACAAAGCATGCTCTCTACTCCAGGTTAATTGCAGGCGACAGTGAGTTGCGGTAAGTGGAACACATCTGACAGGCCTACGAGCATATAGACCAATGTGCCCTAAGCGTCTGTACACGGTCTGCCTTGAAACTGTCGTACCGGTAGCTGAAGAGAGCTGACGAGACAGGTCTGATGCTGTGCTCCGTCTGTTTCTTTTGGCAGTAACTGCTAAATACCGGTCCTCATTCGGCGTTGTAACTCAGGGGCGACATGTGCTGTAACATCTACTCATATTACCATCATCTTGGAATCGTTGCCAAAGCCTGGAGATGACACTCTGGGCGATTCAAGCTCCTCGGATACTTCCAGCTGGGTACGTCCACATTCCAGTCGTCCGATAATTCTACCACGTAAAAAATCATCCAAATGCTTCCTTTGTGCCATAACTATGCGGTTATTGTACTGAAAGGCTTTTAAAGCGCTTGTGAACAATTTTACTTCTTTGCCACCATTCCTTATATACCCCTCTCTTACACTCTCAACATTGTGACGTACTATCCGCGCCATCTGGTGGTTTCCTGTAATTTGCATATTCTTCTTCAAGATGTGTGTGATAATTCTACAGGTGAAATTTTTATTTTAGAGTTCAATTTCTGTGTGATTCTGAATTATCCTTAATTTATGGACATGAGAGTAGTTTCAGAGTGTAACTTCCATGAGAGTTTACGGTCGAATGTCACGCCTAGATAAGTAAAATTATCAGTTGTTTGAATTCCATCCCCTCCACACAAAAAGAAAGATCTGATTTTTTGTGGGCAAGGGAAAAACTTTCATAATATGTTTTTGAGATGTTAACTTTCATGTTGTTCTCTACGCACCCCTTTTCCAGGGAGGTGAGGGCTTGTATTAGCATTTTTTCTGCCAAGGGAACTAGATTCTTCTTATGTGTCACTGTTCAAATGAGAAGATCGTTGGCATAAAGTAGGCATTTTACACCTTGAATTGATTTTAACTTCTGGACAAGGACATTGATATAAGCATTGAAAAGAATGCAACTCAGAACCGCTCCCTGAGGGAGGCCAGTCTGAAGAAGACCAAATTTTGATAGACCGTCTCCGTATCGGACTCTGCAGTGACACTGACTCATAAAACTCTTAATCCAGTTCAGCAAATGACCCGATATACCCATATTGTAAAGTTTGAACAGGATGTTTTCTTTCCAAACCATGTCGTAGGCTGATTTCAAATCAAAGGGGATTGCTGTGAGCACTTGTTTGGAGTCCATACCCTTTATTCTCCATATTTATATTGAAGATATAAATATGGTGAATAAAGGGTATGCTGAATGATGGGAGCCCGTAATGAAGATTTAGAAAGCAAAAGGGTTAATGTCACTAAAAAAAAGGCACTTCTTAGAATCAAAGTTCTTTTAATTAATTTTTCTTTTTGTCATTTTTTGATAATTTTTTCCAGTCCTTTTATTTTCCTAACAAAAAAAGGGGGTAAAAAAAAAACCCAACATATTACTAGTCGGTAAAAGATAAATGAAGTGCACATCGTAGCAGAATAGCGAAAGCAGCTGCATTCAGATTCGAACCCTCAACCTTCGCTGTTGGAGATCCGTTTCTTTACTTATGCTCCAATTCGGCTTGTTTAGTGGAAGGTTGCAAATTTTTAAGACAAGGACTCTTCAGATACACGATGAGTTAATGCGTCTTAGTGAAGTTTTAATTGTCTCGGAAGTAGGAAAGGAAGAGGGCATTTTTGAAAAAAAGTTTTGTAATACGTTTCAACGTGTTCTAGGATGGGGTCTATTTTCAGGTCATTACGAACAATTTTCCTTCGAACAAACCAAGGAGCATTTATGAAATTGCTGAGTCTTTTATTTTGATAAACTTGCAGCTTTCTCAGATTGAAATAGATGTTGTAGTCCATATTGGACAGGCATACAAAAGAATAGGTCTCAGAATAGTTTTATAGATCAGAACTTTGTGTCTAATGGGAAGTCGGCTTTTCCTAGAAATGAGAGGGTGTAGTTGTTTACTAACAGCTGCGGTTTTAGAAACTGAGGATCTTAGTTGGGAATTGAAATTTAGTTTAGAGTCTAAAATGATTCCTAGATATTTATATTCATTTACTCATTGGATGGGTTTACCGAAAATAATAACGTTACTGGGATTTTCATATAGTTTCTTAGTAAAGAGGATACAAGCGCATTTGGCCGGATTTATTTTAATCCTCCAATTAGTTAGCCAATTTTCGAGTTTGGAGCATTGTGTTTGTAGTCTACGTACTATGGTGTTGGCTTGTCTGTGTAATGTAGCGATTGCAGCGTCGTCAGCGAATGCAGTTAAGCGACAGTTGTCAGCCTGAGGGAGGTCATTGAAATAGGGAATAAAAATTATTGGACCAAGTGAAGAGCCTTGTGGAATACCACTAAAAATAGGTATAGGAGAAGAAATGTAATTTTCCACCCGTACTCTAAAGCAAAGCTGAGAGAGATACAAGTTTAGGGATCTTAATTAGCTGAGCGGGGAAACACATGAGAATGAATTTGGAAATAAGACCGTTCTGCCAAATCTTATCAAAAGCTTTGGCAATGACTAGAAATAGTATACCCGTGAATTGTGATTTTTAAAGCCTTCGTGAATCAATTCAGTAATACGGAGAAGCTGGTTGGTAGTATTGTTTTTTTCCTGAACCCAAATTGTTCAGGAAAAAGTAAGTTGGGGTCTTCAGAGAATTGATTCAGACGTTTTAGTATTGCATGCTTGTTATTATGAGCAAGAAAAGAATCAAAGTTTGGAATAGGAACTACCACGGCTGTTTTCCAGCAATTTGGAAAGTGACATTTTTTCAGTCACGAAATTCATGATGTAAGTGAGATAAATCACAAATTTGAAAGGGAGACTTTTTATCATTTTGTTGGAGATGAGATCAAGACTTGGTACTTTTTTATTTTCTAAGTTTTTGATGTATTCCCATATTTCTAGAATAGGAATAGGAAGGAGATCATTAGAATGTGGTCTTTGTAGATACTCGGTCATAGCAGTGTTAATTGTGTCAGAGAGATCTCGGTTCTCTATATCATGATTAAGTTAAAATTGGTTTTTCAGGTTGTCGACAATAAATTCGGCTTTCTCCTGAGAAGTTAAAGGTGTAACGCCGCTTGGACCAGTTAAGGGCGGAATGACATGATAAGGTTTCCTAAGAGCAGATGGTTTTCTCCAAAGAGTGTTTCTTTCAGGCGTAAGTGCCTCCATGTTGCGTTTTCATCGTAGTCAAATTTAGTATTTTTGTTAGGAGTTATGAGTTTAAGTTCACTATTGCTTTGAATGAAACGGAAGAGTTTTAAAACCAGAAGCGTTTGGGTTTCCCGTATTCTATTGACTGTGTCTTGCATTGGATCCCTCAGCAACAATGACATTCGTAACTATAGAGAGTATTTGATTTAGGTAGTTGGTAGAAAGAGTTTTGTAGATAGAGATTTTGTAGATGACTAGAACACTGAGAGTAAAAACTAACTATTTTGATGGGCGGGTTGTTTAATAGTTTAATTTCCAAGGCGGTAGCGTCTATTCCTTGATAATACGGGAATATGATGAGGATGAATATCATATATGATGAATATTACATATGATGAATATTACATATGATGAATATTACATATGATGAATATTACATATGATGATGTTCGATATTAGTTTTAACGTAGATTCACGTTCCTCTCCCCCAGGCAGGAGGGGCTGATGTTTTGCTTATTTGTGCTTTAGATAGGTACTAAAGGGGTTTGGTCATCCGGGACTAAGAAATTCTTCTGTACCAAAAGACGTCAAAGTTCTGTTCTGAGAGAATTCTCTGAAATCAGGATGTCTGGCCCGAAAGAACTTGCGTACCAGCTTTCAATTGAGATTTCGCACAAGTTTGTACATATTATTGATTGGAGAGCTTGCAATAGTTGTCAAAGAGGATAAAACCTTGATCTACATCTGAGGGTGCTTGTCGAAGATCAGGTAATCAGTTTTTAAAGGCTTTCAGTAGTTGGGGGCCTGCAATACCTTGATTCATTATTAAAATTAGGCTTTTGATAATTCAGAGCAAGTAGCTCCTTCTTCTTGGGCTGATTTTTGGGCCGAGCAGATTAGTTGAGATTGATTGTTGTTAGAATTTAAATTTTGGTTTAGTGGCGGGAATTTTGACTTGATTTGTTCGTGATTGCTTCTGAAGGAAAAAGAGGGGTTTACCTGAGATACCTGTGTCACCTGAGATGGCAGCTCGCTAGATTTGTTTGGAGCATAGTTTCTGGTGGTGGTGGTGGGGATTTGGTTTCCGTGATGGTTGAGGTGCTATGGGAGTCATTCTGTCCTTATGTTCTATCGCCTAGCTAGATCAACTATTGTATGTGCAAATTTTCAGGTCAACCATCATGCATTGTTGCAAATTTTCAGTTAAATGAAATTTAATATTTCTTTTTATGAAAAATAAAGTTTCCGAGTGTTATTATTGTTATCGTATTTTATGTATTCCTTATAATTTTTAGTGATTAGAAATATGTACTTTTATTTAGATACTATTCTAATAACATTTAACATTATATCAATATGTATATCTGTATGTAATATCTTTATTTTCTATTCATAAATAACGTCCCTCGATCTGAATATTTATTAAGTTGCTGGGAATTCGTAAGCTTCTTGTCTAATATAAATATGAAAATAACAATGATTTTAAATTCAACAAACTGTCTGGCCCAGCACATCTTTGGACATTGCAGCCAACCCCAAGCACAAAAAGGAACAGTGTTCGGAGAAGGTTGAAATCTTTGAGGATGACTGATTTTAAAAATTTAACAACGTTACTATTTTGTAATATATGTAATTAATAATTGTGGTTTACTTAACTATCATTAGTAAACAAATAATCGTCAAACGGAAAGAGGTATATTTCCTTCAACCTCTGCAACCAGAACTCGCCAAATCTAGACAAAAAACGATCCATCGCTACTGAATGCCTTTCAATATTCCAAAAAATTAATTTCCAAAGAGATATACCACAAAAAGAAAGTACGATTTTTCTCTTCTCTATACAGTATTTCCTTTTAAAATAACATAATAATGAAAATGATCTTCATCGAACTGCGTTCTAACGTTTTGATTTGTGATTTTAGATTGACGCCCTCTAATGCTACTTTATTTGAATTTAACCAAATGCTAGTAAAATACAGAGACACTGTGATAATGATCAAAAAGGTATAATCAAATTACTATAAAAATCCAAAATATGCGAATCTGTAATTCCTGTTTAAATTTTCAAGCGAAGGGGGCGTGATGGCGGATTGGCTAGTGCTCTGGCGCTCGGTACCACAAGTTTCGGGTTCAAGTTCCGGTAGTGCCATGAATGTTTGTAGTGGTTCGAATCCCCTTTAAACCGTAGGTCCCAGTCTAACATGATCGTAGAGCATTGCGGGGTTATTGTTATAGGGGTATTGTATTGCTACTCCGTGTCCCTGGCTTATCTTTAAGCTATATGTACCTCCTGGGTAGTGCTAAGTGAGTAACGTCGGTGCAGCACTTGCCTTAAGGCATAAAAGATAATTGTCTAAGTGTTTGTCCGCTGGATTAGAAAAAAAATCTTAAAACAATTTTTAGAATTTTCGTTGTATACTTCCGATTTAACACCAAAAATTTTGTAAAAAATCGATTTCTTTGTATGTTTAGTTGAAAATCTCGAAAAATTGTAACTACTTCTCACTTTTGAATTACCCTAAATATGTTTTAATATACGTCGCATTTAATATAATTTAAATATGAGTTCCAGGTTGGAAACAAATCACTAACTCTATCGTATGTCAACGCAAACCGAAAGTATCCGTTAACGTACTTGCATGAATCACTTGCGGTTGTTGATATTTAAAGTTTCCGTTACATATCCATGGTTTCATCGATATGCTTTTATTCGTAGGTGTGGCATTCAAATTTTGTTTACATCTATCCGTGTTGTCTTATTCGATGCTCTTTTAGATGATTATTTTTAAGCATGTTTTTAAAAAAAATTTTTGACCACATTGTAAATTATTTATTTGGTTTTATGTCATTATCCATTAATCGTAATAAGAAAATTATTGTCATTATCCATTAATCGTAATAATATTTTAAAAAATATTTGAACATTCGGTTGTATTTTTTTTGAAAAAAAATTGATAATTTATTTTAACTAAACAATAAGTACATTTAATTTCATTATTTTTTTTAATGAATGCAATCTATAATCAAGTAACTAATTGTCACTGCATTTGAAATTTGATAAATAAGTATTGAAAGATTTCATGATTCTGAAGAGTTTTGAAACTATTTTATAAAAGTTTACAATCGCTGTACTCAAGAAGCGAAATATTGTTTCAAGATGGTTCAAAATTGTAAGCATTATATTTTTTATTTTTCAGAATTTCTTTTTTTATGTAATTTATTATGGTTTTAAATATTTTTGATTTGTACTGAAAGTTCCAGTTGTAGCTAGCTTAAGAGAAAGGTTAGAAAGAGAATTTTACTGTGACAAACCAGTAGAGACAAATATTATTTTACAGTAAATTTAATTGATTTTTGTTTTGTATTAAATTCTGATCAGTAGCAAAAAGTTTTGTTATTGGGTAAGAAGAATATTAAAACATATCCATTTCAGTAATTTTTAGAACCTCTTTTTACCGGTTTTGGATAATTTTCATTTGTGAGGAAGCAACAGTAGTATTCCTAATTAAAATTTTTGTTGAAAAATCTCATAATATTGAATTATTAATGTTTTCCATAGTTAAAATCTGGCTGAGATATAATTTGTGTAACTATAAAGATAAGAGATATTACAAGGAGATTGAGTATATAATTAGAATTTTAATTTTTGTATGGCATTTTTATTTCTAAAAATTAATTATTCTACTGCACTACATTTCATACTAATTGAAGTATTCGAAGATAATGTAATAAAATGACTATATTTTTAATACTTGTACCATAATTTTATTCTAACTATTTATTCTTAAAAGTATTCATATGCATGCCTTTTCAAATAAATATGCTACAGTTTATAGGAGAAATGTAATTAAAATATTCTCTTTTCTTTTCTTACATTCTATTCATTTTAAAATTTTACTATTGTCGTAATCAAATCAATTTTATTCACATATTTACCATATTCATTTATCTGTAGAGTCAATTCTCTTTATTTTCTTCCATATGCTTTTTCTCTTTTCAAATATTTCTTATTCTTTCCTTTTCATTTCTTTTCTGTCTTCACATGGAATTTTTTTCAAAATCTAAGGTGATAACTTTTTTGTTCATTTTTTTATTTATTTATATCACTCTTCGGGCAAGTAATACACTTTGAGATTCTCCCATATATGGGACTAATCTGATTTTGTCAATTTTCTTGATACGTGAAACCGGAAAAATTATCAGTTGTTCAAATCAAGTTTGTTCAAATAATTTTAAGGTACCGTTTTATTTATTCTCATCTCTAAGTTATTTATTTAAATTTGTATGTAATTTAAATTAATCATTAGACTCTGTATGTATAATTATCATTTTTTTTTTTTTTATTTATAATTATACTTTTTTAGCCCTTTCATTGTTTATTAACTTTATTAATGTGTCTTTGTTCATCTTTTCTACTAATACATTGTTTTACATCTTATACCATAATTATTTTAAAATTGGGTTTTCTTCTATTTTCCTTAACATTTATTTAGTTCTTTTTAAAAGTTTGTTGAAAAAGTTTTCATTGGATTTATGTGTTAAAGTAATAGTGATATATAAGTAATGAGTACATCATTGTACACTCATAGAAATCAATGTAGAAATTAAAACTTACTCAAGATATAATAAATTTTAATATGACATTTAATGAAAGGTGTCCATTCTCATTTGTAATTTTATATTTTGAAAAATTATCTAAAGCGTTCTCATAGTTTACATGGAAATTATTTAAGGGTTCCTTATTCATTTCTTCCAGTTTTAGAATATTTCTAAAATTTATTTATTCAATCATTTGTTAAATTTTTGTCATATATCTTTTAATTTCACCATTAATGATATATAGAAGAAATTCCCATTTCCGTACATTGCTAAAAGCTGATTTTTAAAAAAATTTATAAAGAAAAAAATGCTTTAATATTATGCATTAACTTTTGTATATTTTTTAATATTTTTTCACAAACTTGATTTTCATAAATGTAATTGACACTACATTAAAATTTTCTTTTTTTCTGAGACTTTAATGGCATCCTCATTTCTAACTAAAATTGTCCTCTGTTCCTTTCATTCTCTAAGAAGAAAATCTACCTAGTACTTCAGTAAGAAATTTTCATAAAATCCCATTGGCACCTCAAGGTATCAAACTTTTTGAAAAGAAGGTTTAGGAGATGCAATTATAGAAGAAAATTTGCAGATCTAAATTGGAAGTTTTCAGGAAATTTTGTAGTATCAAATGGCCATGAATAGCATGGGTTATACATGTTCTTTACCAGATTATCTAATAGGTTTTATGATAATTTTTGTTATTCTTGTTTAATCACTAAAACAAGTTATTTTTTGCTAGTGCTCTGCAATTGCTTCTCATACATATTCCTACAGGATTGTGGTTGTAGGCCACTCCATTCGATGATCTGTTGGCTTTCCAACTGATGAACATCACTCATTACCAGTTATTATTATTATGGTAAAATTCATAATAGCACCAAGAAAATTTCAGAAAAGCCAACAATTATGGATTTTCCTAATTTCTACATAAAATAACAAATTTTAAATTGTCTATGGATTACAGAAAAAATTATTAATATTTCTACAGAAATTTTAAATACCCACTTTTGTCTGTTATTTTCCCAACTATTTGTCTATTATTTAATTAAAAAAATTTTTCATTGGTTTGGAGTAAAATAGCATTAGCTTTCATGAAAGATGATTTTATACAGTTTTTAAAGAATAATTAATCAATTTATTCAATAATGTGCACACATATACATAGCATTGTTATTACATTTTTTATTCATAAAAAACAACAAAAAATTATACTGTATCGTCTTAAACTTATTAGAAGAACTACAGAAAATAATCTGAATTCCTACTGAAAAGTTTCATTTGAGGTTGGCATCTTTGAAATTCAGTACATGAAGCATTGTGATATTTTGACAATAAAGTTTTGCTTTTGTAGTTTCCCATTCCAAGGCTTTAAATTTCCCTATGTCTGTTTGAAATTGTATTTGCACAGACATGAATCTCGCTGCCTCTGTAATAATTAATTTCAAGACATTGGTCACAAAATAGGCAGTGCTAGGTTCATGTGATGTATACTGAAAATTTGAATTGATTATAAATAAAACATGGTTTCATCTGTGCTAGTCAATCCAGTTGGCATGTTTCCATTACTACAATATTTGTATTATTTTTTTTTAAATGTGCAAAGAAATAACATCTGATTTCCAGGCATATAAACCTATCTGGTGTAATATTCTACTACCTGTGTTTGACTGTATCTTTCATATCATTTTGCCAAAAGTTATCTGATTATTACTTTCGACTATTATCTGTATATAGGGGCATGTAGACACTTCTTGAAGGGATGAGCTAGTTAAAGATGAAACAGAATCATATAGCAATGCAGAGTCTAAAAATGCAATTACAATATGACAGGGGTAATTGTTGTGGAACTAGTAAAACATCCATGCAAGAAAACCTTCTTTATATAGCAGAATAGGATAGAGGGTTTCACAAATGCAGAGTTAGCGGATTTGTATCTACTTACTGTATTGAACTATTGATGGTAACAGGTGAGCCATTGTGAATCTGTAATACTGGTAGCACTACCCAATGATTCGTATTCCAAAACACTAAATGTTTACAGGGTTGCATCAAAAATTATGCGAAATAGATTCTTTTTGTGAAGCTTGTTATGAATCCAGAACAAATTATGCAGACCCCAGAAACAAAAGGGATTGTGCTTTATCATACAGAAGACTCTCCATGTTTCTATACATGAGCTGTTTGTATTCACTTCAATTTTCTTGAAACCACAATCTGGAAGATCCTAAACTTGAACTAATTGGATCCATATCATGAGCAGAGTGTACAGCTGCTGCAATCTGCTGATTACCGACAGAAGGTTGCTATTGCTTAGACAACAGAAAAGTTCATGTACCTCGTTTTTCCAGCTTGCATCTTGTTTACAGACAAGGCATATTTATCCAGAAAATGTTTTTACAATGCTTATAATCCACATATGTGGCCAACTAAGAACTCCCATGCTACACGAACATATCCTGCACAACACCTGGTGTGTCATTGTTTAGCCCAGCATTGGGATGGGAAATCACATAGTAGGCCCATTTCTCTTGTTTGTTTGTTTGAGTGACAATATTGTATTTTTGGAGGAAATTTTCTTTGAATTACTAAAAGGTAAACATTTACAGTAGTCTTGTGTATGGTTCCAGCATGATAAGGCTCCAACTATTTTCATCCATGATGTTTGGGAGTACTTAAAAGTGATATTTGGGTTGGATACTATAGTCCATTCATAGGTTTTGTTCTCCTTCAATTTTTTTTTCTGGGATTACATCATAAATCTGGTGTAACTTACACCCTTGGATAATGAGAAAGATCTTATCACATGCATTTGTGTGACAGAAATGTCTGCGATTCCATGTAGCACTGATGTCAGACTTGTATTATAACTGATAGCAGTAACCTTAATATTGCAAATATTACATTATGATAAATATAATAATGTTCTTCATTTACATTTTGATGAATACAATAATGCTCTTCATTTATGTGTTGCTTTCATTTCTTATGTTTTCTGCACACTTGCAGACGATGTCATATTCAACCCTGCATTGCTATCTAATCTCATTTTCTCTTTGAATAGCTTACCTCTCAGATGTTTGTATACACAGTAATGAATCACCTGGTATAATCTTCAGTTGTTGCTGTAGGTGATTGACCAGCTGAGCTTTATTGTCGAGTTACTGTTTTCATTTCAGAAAATTGTTTCAACTGCTGTTCAATGAAGTTTTTGTTAGTTTCAAATGCATTAGCTGCATGTCTCATTGATTGTCCTTCTTCCAATTTATCTATGATTATTCTTCAGATAAAATCCTCTAGATGTTCTTTAATTCATATCAATTGCTATATTAAGCGAAAAATAAAATCTTCTGTGTAACACATGCAAATACTTTTTATGCTCTGCTTTAACTTTTATCTGACATTCATGCCTCTCATGCTGTTCAAAATATTTGCATAATCATCAACCAATCAGTAACACCTATTTATTATACCTGTCATTTATGCCAGTCTCTTTCAGTGACTCACAATTAACTTTTGTGTTCAAAAACTAGCATTTTGTATTTTTCTTTAATTTATGGACATCAGTGTGTAAACTAAACTCATGTTTGTGAAAATTGCAACACCAGGAAGGAATCGTCATAATTGAATGAAATTTAATACACAGTTGAGTGGTACAAATAAATGTTGGTTGGTAGAAATAAATGATTAAATGTTCAAAGCAAACAAACAATAACAAGAGATCGGAATCAGTATTTTGTGTAGCCACCACGCGCCGCAATAAGTGCTGCTACACGACGTGGCATGGTGTCAAACAAATTTTGAATGTCTGCCTGAGGAAGAGCATTCCATATTGTTTGTATGCGCATCCAAAGTTCATCTGCAGAAGCAACAGGACGAGGATCACGAGCGAGACGCCGACCAACGAAATCCCACACATGTTCAATCGGCGACATATTCGGGGAATACGCAGGCCAAGGAAGAAGCTGTACCTGCCGCGCGTTGCAAAAGAAGGATTGAACAGTCCTATCGATATGAGGGCGGGAATTGTCCTGTTGAAATACAGCGCCTGGCAAGCTTAAAGGAAGGGAACAGCTTGGGGCTGTAGAACTTCACTGATGTACCGGTTGCTGTTCAGATTGCCCACAATTCTTAGCAATTGAGATCGTCCATGATATGTTATGGCACCGCAGGCCATAACTCTGGGTGTTCGTCCACTGTGGCGTTCGATGATGCATTCCGTAAGGTGGCGTTCACCTGCGTAGCGTCTGACACGAATGCGGCCATCATGGTACCACAAATTAAAGCGGGATTCGTCAGAAAACACGACATGCTGCCAATCAGCACGCCAGTCTCTATGCTGAGCGGCCCATTGTAGCCGCAGGCGGCGATAGTTTAGCGTGAGAGGGATCCTGTATAAAGGAGTCCTTGCGCGCAGTCCACGTTGCAGTAGACGTCTACGAATTGATGAAGCACACAATAGAGTTTTTGCATACCGTACGTTAGTTACCGTAGGACGTCCGTTAGCTTTTCTCCCCAGCGCATGCTCATAGGAAACTGAGCATGCGCGCTAGTGAAAAGCTAATGGACGTCCTACGGTAACTTCAACGTACGGTATGCAAAAACTCTCTAATGAAACACCTGTAGCTATTGACCACTGTACTGCCAATTGTCTAGAGGAAGCTGTACGGTCCGTCTATCATCGCGAGCTGACGTCACATTTCGGGGTCCACTCCCGGATTTCCGAGTTGTCGACACTCGTCCGTCCACTGCTTCAAAGACGCATCACTGTGCTGCTGTTACGCTGCACACGAGCGGCTACTGCACGATAAGACAATCCAGCTTCACGAAGGCCGATGATTCTCCCCCGTTCAAACTCTGTAAGTTGTTCAAATCTCGCTCTCTTTTTTTCGTCGAAGAGGCTTAAGTAACGATTGAGCTAACGCTTACCACTAGCAGATAACCACCGATAACCATACACGCCTCGCTACAGCCGTCTATTTATTCGGATTCATCCGCCGTTCAGAGAGCGCTGCTCAGCATACGCATGCGCTACGGATTTGAAATTCTAATCATTTGCATATCATGCACTAATTTGCATTTCCTGAAAATTTAAGCTTACTCGCGTAAGTCCTTCATGGTGTTGCAATTTTCACAAACATGAGTTTACTTTTTTACTAATTTTAAATACTTGTATTGTCTGTCAATAATGCAAGTCAGTAATAGCTGAAATTACATTCAACATTGCAGATAGAGTAAAGATACATTTTCTTTCATAACTTTACTGATTTTTAAAATCAAAAACATAAATCTTTTATGTTCTTAAAAAAAAAAAAAAAAAACTTGCGAGGCACTAAAGGTTTCAAGAGAACATATAGATAAAAACCAAATAATGTAAGAAAATTACTATTTGAAATTTTTTGTCAGTTGGCAAATAAAAAATGAAATCCAATGCATCACTAATTGTTACCGTGATATTAAAGTTAAAAAATAAGATATAAATGTTACTTTATTAAAATTGTGTGTCAGGGGAAAAAAAAAAAAATTGCTATATCTTGTTCCTTAAGAAAACTAATAGGATATGTAAAAAGATATTGGTCTTTCATATAGTTTTTTTTAAAGTAAAGAGAACTGAACAGTTAATCAGTGTGATTTATTAATAATTAAGGCAATATTATTGAAAAAAGGTTCAAGTGATTCAGACTTATTTATTTTGGAAATTGATATGAAATGAGAAAATTTGTACCCTATCTACAACGCCTAACTTTACCTTATTTTAGCAATGTGCTTTTAAGCTCCTTAAATTAGAAAGTTATATTTGTTATATTTTGCATATTTAATTTTTTTTACAAAAAAGTGTGTAATAAAAATATTAAAGATTAAGTTTTTGATTTCTAGTTTAATAACTTCTTAAAATGTATTTTTGTTTATAAATTTTTATTTAAAGTGTGTAATATTGTACTTGCAGTTCATTAAAAAGAGGTTAAGTAATGTATACTCAATTTATTTAGTAACTCTGTATTGCAAAAATATATAGACAAATGTATGTCAAGATTTTAAATTCCTACAAATAAATTGTAAAATGAAAAAACAGTTTAGTTAAAAATGTTATTTATTACATATAAACCTTCTCTATTATTGACTTGGTAAGAAAAAAAGTTTTATATAGAAGATGAATATAAATTAATGAGTCTTAGAAAATGAAGATATTTTTGTATAGCTTCTCCAATAAGTTGAACTTCACAAATATCTGAAAATTGGCAAAAGCAATAACAATTTTTTATGATTTTTTTCTTGTTATAAAAAAAAAGAAAACCTTATAATATAATTTTTTCTTGTAAATTTAAGGTTTGTTTTCTTCAATTATGATCAACTCACACATTTTGTTAGTCCTCATCTTGTTTTTCTTTTTACTTGTATTGGTAAGTTAAACATTTTCCTTTTCTCTAATCTTAATGAGACAAGATATATCATTAGTAATTAATGCATGAACGTAATATTTGTACAAATTAATTTATGATATATATTCTTAGTTTATAAATGTTATAAATGCGTTTAATTATAATCTGATTTAATGAAACTATTTTTATTACTTTAATATTTTTGCATATTTAGATTGTATTTGTGGCTTTTCATTATTTAACTAAAATCAAAATTCCTCTGTCTATGCTATGAAAAATAAGATAAAATCTTTTTTTTTTTTTACTCTTTTAGGCAGTTTCTAGAATGTTCTATACTATATTTTAGCATTTGCAATTAGAAACTAAAGCTGAGGTTTCCTAAGCATTTTTAAAACAATTAAAACTGTGATTGCCTTAAAAATGCTTTTTTATAATCAAAAAGAAAAACACATTCTGTAGATGAATTATTGAGAATATTTTATTTTTCAAATAGATATTTGAAATTTAAATATATATATATACACGGGTTATGTTTATTTTTAAGGAATACTGTATGCCCCTTTTTCAATGTGTTTGTGCCCCACTGCTTAAATGGGGCATACAGTGTGCCATTCCTTTATTGAATGGGGATTGAAAATTTATATTTTAATAAATAGTTATTGCAGTAAAAAATATCAAAGATTAGTTGCATTTAAATGGAACAACTATAAAATTTCATTAAAACTTTAAAAAAAAAAAAAAATTTGTATAATATTGGTTTACAAAATAAATTAAAATAAAAATTACAAATATTTCCTTGAATTTTAGAATTAGTTTAATTTGTAAGAAGAAGAAAATTAGAGCATTTATACCAGCCACATTCAATAAAGCTTACTATTGAGTGTTGCAGTTCTTTTTCTATAGACCAAGAAACTGTATGAATACTGCACCTTTTGTTGACTAACTAACTACTGTTCATTATAATTCAGAATGATTTCTTACTTCATTAGTAAACTCACCATCACTAATATTATGAATTATTGTAATAATCATGGTTGCATTTTCTGTTTTGCTATAAATTACAAAACAATGTTTTGCAAGCTATAATTACTGAACTCATTTTTTTTTACTGCCATATCACTTTTAAATAATATATTTTTATAATTAATTACAAATCCTTCTTGTATCCAGAATTCACTTTTTTTTTAATAAAAATCCAAACAAATTAAACAAAATTCTTTAGAAAAGAAAAGTTTAATTAATGGGTGTACAGATATCTTTTAATGTATCATCCTATAAAAGTGCAAACTACCCAGGAAGAATAAACTTCTTAAATTTACTAGATATACTTACTGGAAATAAATAAAAATAAAAAAAATAAATAAATAAAATAATAATAAAATAAATTTACTGGAAAGCCTAGTAAGAAAACAATACAAAAAGTGTATATTAATAGAATAAAAATGGCATAATGTACTTTGCATGATAGCTCACTTTCTTTAAGCTTAAATTAAAAAATAAATTTTTTTTAAATATTTAATAGATTTTGAATAGCTGATAGTTATTTTATTTTGAAAACCAAGTTTTTTTTTTTTCGGCTGTTGAACAATATTGGTTCATTTGGGTTTTATTTTCTTATGGATATTTTCAAAATGTATATGCATAGAAATGTCTTTCTTTAAAAAAAATATCAAATTGTATTAAATGAAATTACTTTCAAAATTGTATGTAATTCTGTATAAATTGTATCATTCTAGTGTAAAAGAGAAATAATTAAGTATTGAAATTAAATCCTAGTTCCTGCACAAATAAAAATAAATCAGCATAAATTGATCAAAGTACAATAAAAATTGTACAAGAATGTTATTTTTAATTCAGTAAATACTATACAATTATCTTAGCCCTATTGAACCAAAGAATTTCAAAGTGAGTAAAATTGAACAAATATATTTTCTTATGACATAAAATTAATTTTTCTGTAAATGAGATTACGGTATTTCAATATTTATGATCTGGGCATGCAATATCAAAAGATCACATTAGGTCTTCTGTATCAAAATGCATTTCACTTTTTCTGCAAAAGATTATTAATCTGGTTATCAAAAAAATTATCGTATTTGAGGGTTATGAACATTTGAAGAGTTGGTGTACAATTCCATTTTGATGATATACCATTTTTTAAGTCAAAAGTTAAAAAATAATAAGCTAAATTAGTTTGATCTTTTTCATGATAATTCTAATTGCTAAATGCCTAAGCGATGTTGCATAAGATAAAATTCAATAAATTTCTCATTTATAAGATTTTTGCCAACTGTCTCTAAAGTTAATAAATCTTAAGTTTAATATTTAAATATTATTGGTTTGTTTTTGTATTTAAGCATACCTAAAAACTAAAATTTTTTTTACTGTGAACATGCCTTAAAATGTTTATTATGTATTATAATAATCCAAAAATATCAGGAATCTGTATTTATATTTTGTTTGCACCTATTAACAAAGTTTGTCTATTTTATTTGCTATTGTTCAATCTTACAAAGTAAATTATTTTTTTCTTCTATTGTGTTTAATTTTTTTCTGTTTAAAGAAAAATTTATTAAATAAAAAATTTATATCAAAAAACTATGTTTCGTTTATCTTGTGTTTTTAAAAATGTTAAAAAAACATTTCTCTATTCTTTTAAAAGTTGATTTTTAATTTATTGAATATGATGCTTTTTTTTCACTTTATCTCATTTTGCTTAGCTACTTCACAAACTTGTCCGAAAGGCTGGGTTGATTTCAAAGAATCTTGCTATAAATTTACAAGAACACCTTTGCAAACACGTGATGAATCAGAAGATAGATGTAGAGCATACAATGCTGACTTGGTTGCTGTAAATACATTAGATGAACACAATTTTATTATTGGATGGTTGAGAGAAAATGATCCACAGCATCGAGAAGGTATTTCTAATCATTTAAACTATGTTAATTTAAGAATTTGTATGTATAGTTTTTATTTGGGAAGATGCTTAATCCTTATATGGATTTAAGTTAAATATTTTATGATTTTTGTTTCAAAAAATTATTTTTAAATGTGTCATCAAATAAGATATGTGGATTAGATTAAATAACACTAATATTGAAATGGATTTATGTATAAATTTACATCATATTAGTTAAGGCATATTCTGTAAACATAATCTATTGAGGCATAACAGTTATATAATTGAATGAAAGATGATAATCTGAATTATACAAATATCATGGCAAATCCATGATTGCTTTCATGTAATTAAGTTGAAATAAGCAAATTTGAAGAACAAAATTCATTAATTCTTGAGATAAAAATTGACTGCGTCTGCTGTACAGAATTGAATTCACATAAATTGGGGTACAACTTTGCAAATAAATAAATATAAGTTTTGTTCAATTAAAACACTAACAAAACTCTAGTTCAGAAGGAAAAGATGTTATAAAATTACAGTTCTTTATATCTATAGTTTTCTATCTGTTCCACAATTATTTTGAAGACAGGCCAGTTTCCTTCTAAAAATTTTATGTTTCCACTTTTATACTTTATATGTTCCACTTTTCCCATGAAATTCATAAGACAAATTTAAAAAACAAATTGGAAGTAAATTTACACTAAAAAGAAGATATAAATAGAGCAATTGCTGATAATTATAAAACTTGAAAACTAACTTTCATTTCAAAGATTCATCATACATTTACATTCAAGGATACTGTTTTCCTTTTATTAACTGCATGAAAGTCAAATTTATTTCTTTTTAATCACATAGTTTAAGAGTTTAGAAAATGTAGAACAAAGCAATTTAATTTCATTGATCAGTGAATCATAATTGTGTTCATAGAGTTCATGCAAACCATCTCCAATGTGCATTCCAGCAAGAGAAACACTTGATATAATAGGTGACAGCCTTGTTAAAAAAAAAAAAAAAAAATGTAACTCTGATTATTGCTGTATCTGCAAGAATAATCATTTATCTATTAGAAGATGGAAATTTAAAGATCTTCAATGTATTCAAATTAGTATCTCCTCTAATTTTTTAAAATCAAATTTACTGTTACATCCACTAAAGCCATCAAACATATTATTGATGAAATGTTTTATTCATTTTGTAATACTATATAATAATTGTCATAATAAATATCAGTCATTGACTATCTTAGTAAAAACATTATTGAAAAATCATTTTTTAAAGATATTCTTATTAATTTCTGTTGTTTTGAATGTTTAACTCCATTAGTATATTGATACACATACACAAGATGAATGATTATAAAAATGCTAAGAATGAAATAAATCAGATGTAAGGCATTAATATAAATTATAATTGCAAACTACTAATAAAAAAAAGATCCTTAATATTTTAAATTTCCTTTTTATGAATTTCAAATTTTGTTAAATTTAGAAACAGGTATAAAAGTAAATTCATATCATTCTTAAAGCATTTTTGTATGACATCAAAGTATATGGTTTATAGTAGATTGGTTGTTGAGATAAATTTAATGATAAATTTTTTTTTTATATCTGTTGATTAAAAATAGAACAATGATGTATTATCTACATAATATTCATAAAGAATATTTTTAAGATAAAATATATGTCAAGTACTAATTTATCCATCTTTTATTATTAATAGGCAAAGAATTATTAATATTTTCTGATTGATAACTCAATGTTGTGGATTACTTTTTAACATTAAATTACCGCCTGTTAAGATGCATTTAAAAGATACAAATGCTTGAAATTATTTTCTTGCTAACATTTAGAATAGCTAAAAAGTTATTATTAAGACTAAATTTACATTTGCAAGTTTCAAAAATTTGCATATAGCATTAAATGTGCATGTCCTATTTTATTTAATTTAGTTAAAAACAGGTTTATTACTGTTTTCTAATTACTTAATGGTATTTTGTAACTTTTAATTTTTAATAGAATGAATTCATTGAATATCAGTTTTTAAAATTTAATAACTTACACTATATTGAATTATATATAATAATTGTTAAATGTGTCAAATTTAAATAAAATTAAACTATTCTTTTTATCATTAATAGTAGACAAAATATTATAAATGAAATAATTAGATCAAGTAAAAAAAAAGAAAATGAAAGCATTTATTGTAATCAGTTTAAGATGTGTATTTATAATTTAACATTTTGATTATTCTATTAATTCATCTATTTAATAAACTTTTATAAATAATTATTTAAATATTTTTTATATGATTAATACATTTTATTTGTAATTTTAGGTGGTATACTAGTGGACGTGATGATGGGGATAATGTATGGGTCTGGGATAATGATAATAGTTTATTTACTGATGTTGATGCTTTATTTCTTCCAATGCAGAATACTTCATATTTACGGTTTGCTGCATACAAGTAAGCATTTTATTATTATTTTGAGTTTTTTTCTCAGTTTTTAGTATTTATAAAGAAATAGGCATATTCACTTCTTGCTTGAGAAATCAAAACGTCTTACTTAAATTAATTATACTACTTGAATAGGAAACTTGACAATAGTAGTGAACCATGAAAACAAATAACAGGTTTTAAATATATGTGATTTTGTATTTTTTAAATTTCTTTCTCCATGATACTTGTGTAAAATAGAATTTAAAACAAGCTTTATTGTTTTGGTTTACAGAAACTCTGGATTTTATTTTTTGTAGCAATCTATATTTCATTCTTCTAAGAAAATAAGCCTTATTTATTGAAATAAACACCATCATGACATGCAGTAATCTTCTCTCAGTGGAATAATGTTGCCATAAAATTTTGATTTTTAAAAGCAAAAAACTGGGGCAACTTCTGTTTTGATCTTTTTCATCAAAAAAAACTGTCTCATTCACATGCAATTGATTGTCAGAGCATTGAATGTTATAATTGGGCAAATTATTGAAAAATATATATTTTGCGGCAGAATTTCCTATTCTGTAGCAGTAATTGCATTCAGAATCATTTATGGTACATGAATTTGCATTTTGCTGCAAGAATTGCATATTTTTCTATTCATGAATACTGGCTGTTTCAATGCAAGGAATTTTGTACTTGTTATACAGCAATATTAATGGTTTAACAACAATTGATAATGCCAGCTGATGTTTACCATTTACATTACATCATTTTCTTGGGATGAAATGAAGCTGTTACAGGTTGAGGAATCTAATGTGTCTGTGATCTCTAACAAAGTAAATGCTTGTGGCTTGTATATAGATCTATTTTTTACTACATGTAAGAGATAGTTGATTTTTCTGATGGATAGTAAATCACTCTGATCTTCATCAATTTTCAGTTATTGTCACCAGAATGAAATTTTTAATAAATTCTCTTGTGGTATATATCTCCTAAAGCTATGTCTAATTTTTGGGATGTCTCAACAGCATTTGTGGTGATTTGTACTTATGTAACAAACATATTTTTAACAATATTATTAGCAAGCATTACTAAAAGACTATCAATTTAAAATCAAACTAAAATCTATGAAACCTGTCTAAAAATAGTGAAGGCAGCCTCATGAAAAATTAATGCATAGGTTATAGTGGTTTGTAGAATAAGCCTTATAGAAAGTTAAAGTTTTTCTGGTTATTTGATATTTGAACCAAAATGTGATTGGTTTATTTATATCCAACAATTTGATGTATACATTTTTTTATTGATCTTTAAAACAAGGCTCTTTTTTTTTTTTGGTGGATTTTTATGCTTATTGAGATATTTTCAAATTTTCTCACTGATTAAAAACATTAAAAAAAAAAAAATTTTTTAACATCATTGAGTCTTTACATTTATGATTTTCTTGAATGTCTGTTATTTCTAGCTCATTAGTGTCTCAATGACAAAATTTGAGAACTGGTGATGGTGTTGTGTTCCTGAATATGATTGTATTTTATAAAGAATATTTTTTTTGTCTGTGATGTCAAGCATAGGATTTCAGATTGTGAAAAAAAAATATTTATATAATTTTATTTTATTACACCATATTAGAAAAATTTTAATTATATCCTGAACTTTTGATTATTGATGTTTTTTATGACGACATCTTGAAAATAATTGCCTTTATAAAACATTATTTATATTTTATTGCCATTTTTTGCTTTTTAACATTAATTATTCTGACTTTTTTGTTTTATTTTTATCTTGTAAAATTGTTCATTTTTTCCCCCTAGCTATTCAGATTTAGCCTATAAGTGGGGGTTACAAAAAGTGGATTCAACTGAATTAATGGCTTATATTTGTGAAATTTCAAAAGAAAAAAACTTAACCAACTTATTATTACAGAAAGAGATATTGGTAATGTTGCTGTTTATATATTTTTTAATTGAAAAAATTATAAAGACTTAGTTTTATGAAGGATATGTACATGAATTTGTGAAGATAAATAATTTGTTATTTTTCTCTGCATAGTAAAGTTATTTTTCAATCTATCATTTAATCTAAATAGCTGCAAATTTTCTAAGCATATTAATAATTATTCATGCATTCCTGTAGCATTTCTTTTTCCATGTAATTTTAGACATAAATAAGCACCTTTTGTTTTACTACATTTGAAGTTTTGAATAATTGTTAAAATCAGAATTTGTAACATGAACATTTCTTTCAGCAAATTTATCATTATATGCAATATCTCCCATACATTTAAAAAAGTTGCATTCGTAAAAAGAAAAATGTTTTTATGCAAGCTAAAATAATTTGAGCTTTATTTTTAAGGAAAAATAACCAATAGATTAATATTACTCTCTAAATCCTTTTTATTTTTATCTGGTGCAAAACTTAAAATCAAGGAAAAAGGCTTATTAATTTTTAATTAAACAATAACATAACCTTTCATATAAAATTGCATATTGAAATTATTAATTAAATTATTATTAATTAATTAAATTATTAATTAATTTAATTATTATTAATTAATTAATCAAATTATTATTTAAAAATTGTCTGTTTTGTCCATTAATATTCATGAAAGATGATAAATTAGATTTTTATGTTGTCATATTTAGCATTTTATGGTAAAAGTATTTAAAACCAATTTTTTTTTTTGCATTTTTAGATTATGGCTTTTCAGTTTTGGATAAGGAAAAAATTCCACGTGGGCCTTTTTTTTCCTTCAAGAACCCAAACCTGTCATTTTTGATCCTAGTGGTCGTAAACTAATTAATGATGTTTCTTTTTGAAATGTGATGCTTCAGGATATCCACCACCAATTTATAAGTGGTACAGGGTAAGAAAAAATGGATTGTTTTTTACTTTTCATTTATTAAGATATTTTTAAAGCAAACTTTAAATATAATGTGAATTAATTAAAGCACCTTTTGAAATTTTAAATAAGTAATATTTTTGCAACATGCATGTATATTCATTGTTTAGATTATTGGGTGGAAAATCATTTATTTGCATTGGTGAGATATTCATTTAA
This sequence comes from Caerostris extrusa, assembly GCA_021605095.1. Taxonomy (NCBI): domain Eukaryota; kingdom Metazoa; phylum Arthropoda; class Arachnida; order Araneae; family Araneidae; genus Caerostris; species Caerostris extrusa. The sequence continues at coordinate 28,145 of BPLR01002676.1, read as the reverse complement.
GAAAATATCACTCATTTTTTACTTATATGCTTTAATTTTTTTTTATTACAGGAAGAATTTAAAAATGATGAACTTGTTAGTCATTTAGTTGACCCATTAAGTGATCCAAGATATACACAAACTGATGGTACATTAATTATAAATAATCCTCAACAAAACACAGATAGAGGAAATTACCATTGTACTGCAGAAAATAAATATGGTGTTATTGTCAGCCAGACAGTACAGCTTAGTTTTGGTTGTAAGTTATAGGAATTTTGTCATAAATATGTCATAAATAATATATATGTATATAAATTAAATATTAATTTTTTAAATTTTAATTGAATTTATTTCACAATTAAAATTTGTAAAATAAATTCATTGATTTTTATTAAACTCATACCTATAAAAAGTTTTTCATAACAAAGCTGTGACTTTTTTTTTTTTTTGTGAGCTGTGTGCAGCAAAGCTTTTGTGCTGTGACTCATACTTGTGTCTTAATTATAGTTATTTTGTTTTTCTTTTCTAAAAATTATGAGGTGATGATATTATGAGTTTAATTTAACAAAAAGTTTTTTCATTTAAATTTTCATATTTCATACTAATTTTTCATACTTTAATTTTACAGAGCATTGTTTAATAATAAAAGTAATAGTTTATATTGCAGTATGTATCCCAGCTTACTGTGATATACTTTTATTACATTTTTAAAATTTTATGATGGCTTTTTATTTGATTGCAATACAAATTACTTTTATTCCAGTATTAATTTACTCACCATTTAAATTACCACTGAAAAACATAGTTTTTTTTTTGTAACTATTTTCTTTTATTTTAACTTTTATAAGATATAAATGTGACTTCTATTTAATTATTTTCTGTAAACTTCATAAATTTCTTAATTTATCTAAAAAATTGTTAAATTTTAAAGATAATAAATAACATAATGTTCATAAAAGGATAACTTTCATAATAGATATTGGTGAGTTTAACAAGAAGCGTTCACCAGATCATGGTCGAGAAAATTGGGGAAAATCTATTTCTTGTGATCCTCCTCAGCACTATCCAAGTAAAGTATTTCTGGAATGATTTTTATCTTATATGTTAATGTTTTATAATTTTAAAGATTTATTTTTATTTGCTGAGCAGGGAAAGAAGCTCCTATTTAAAAATATTTATTTAATAATATTTATTAAAAGATGTCTTTGTAATCACACTATATGCAATTAATCATTTTTAATTAATTCTATATTAAAAATACTCTGGTGGAAAATGAAATCGTAATACCAAAAAGAAAGTGTAGAGGAATAAAACTTATGCAAAGCATTTGTCTCACTTATATATTTATTTAATTCAAATTTCAAGGTCAAAAGTTAAAGTATGTGCCAGAAGAACCATTTAAAATGTGAAATTGTGGTATATTAATAACCGCTGTAGTCTACATGATCTCGAATGCGAATATACATGTATTGTGTTGTACAGATACCGTATGTCATTTTGTGGGATAGAGTTCTATGCGTGTTGCATTTGGCCTGCCAAATCAGCAACGGTCCCTGCTTGTTGTATATAACATCGGATTTTTTGTTCAATAATGTTTTATATGTGCTTGATGGGAGAAAGATTTGACCAAGGCATCATGTCAATACTCTATTGAGTAACTATTGTATTCTTAAAAAGTAAACCAGCTAGGAATAAAATCCTTTGAATTAGGCTTTCACAGATTTCTCTTGCTTGATATTTAAATTTAATTCATTTTTTTTGTATATAGTGCCATAAAATTTGAATGTCAAGCTCAAACTGAAGATTTTGGCGATGAAATTATGAATTAAGAAAATGTGATGAATTATGTTTAAAAAAACATTGATTTTAAAAGATAATTTTATTTTACATGCGATTGCAGAAGGGTGAGTTCAGATAACATTTAATAAACTTATTTGTCAAACCACCTGACCTCCTCTGAGAGATACTAATTGGAATGTCATCTGTATAATAGTAGGGTACGCAAATGTGTATGGTGACAAAATAGTTGTACTTAATGTTTAATTTAATATTTTTTCACATTAAACAATTTTGCCTCATTTTTGTGTATTAGTATGAATTTTTTTGTAAGAATTACTAAACAAGAGTAATAACTTTTCAAATAATTTTGTATTGATTCCTCACAATTTTTATTTTTACTCTGTATCATATAACTTAAAATATATAATTTAAAGTTTCAATTTTTCTTATAGGAGTTAATTATTATTGGGTGCGGAACGTTTTCCCAAATTTTGTTGAAGAAGACCAGCGTGTATTTGTATCATATGATGGAAATCTTTACTTTTCATCTTTGGAAAAAGTAGATGCTGCTCGTTATTCTTGCACTGTTCAGAGCATAATTTCATCCTCTGGTCGTACAGGTCCCTTTTTTGAGTTCACTGTTGAAGCTGCTTGTAAGTAATGATTTATTTTTTAAAATTTATATTGTTCATTCTTTTTTTTTTATATAAATCATTTAATGCTACTTGTGTAAAAATATATTTAATATATTTCTATATTGGTATAAATATGTGTATATGTTGATTGAATATATATATGTTCTGATTATATTATTAACTTCAATAATCAAGATTGAAATCATCATATCGTTACTGAAATGCACATAGATGTACACTGGTGGACAAAATTAAGAGATGGAAGACATTTTCCCAAATATCTCAAAAAATACTGAATATAAATAAATGAAATTTGGTATGGATATAGCTTATTCCATGATAATAAAGTATGCAAAACAAAAGTGAAAGTGCCATTCACTGGCATGACCTATTGCCAATAAATCCAATGTAGTCTGAACTTAAGGATAAAAGATGACAATAAAAGTGAGGCTTGTACAGTGTGTGTTGCCTCTAGTATGGTGTATGGTCACCCCTGACTGACAGACAGCATGCACAACGAGTATGTATGCTGTTAATAAGGGAGTTAAGGAGGGCTTGTGGAAGGCCCTCCCATTCTTCCACCAGAGCAATTTTTAACTCCAGAATGGTTATGGGGGGAGGTTGGCGCATCGCAATAGCTCTCCCAAGAGCATCCCAAGCATGTTCAATAGGATTCAGGTCAGGGGATTTGGCTGGCCAATCCATTCGTTGAATATCCTCGCTTTCCAGATACTCATCAACCATGAGAGCCCTATGTGGTCGCGCATTGTCGTCCATAAAAATGAACTCAGGGCCAACAGCGCCCGGAAAGACGCACATAGGGCTCTAGGACCTGCCTGTACCTCTGGGCATTCATTGAACCATTGTCAAACACATGGAGTGGTGTGTGGCTATCTTGCATGATCCCTGCCCAAACCATGATTCCTCCACCAGCATAATGGTCCATTTCGATAATGTTGCAAGGATGGTATCGGGTTCCAGGTTCCCTCTATATCAATAACCGTCCAGAATCAGGTTGTAGACAGAATCTGGACTCATCGGTGAAGAGAACATTAGCCCATTGAAGCTGTGTCCAATTTTGATGTTGTCTGCACCATTCTGCACGCGCTCTTTGTGGGAGGGAGGGAGTGGGATGCAAATAGCGGGCTTCCTGGCATACAACCCTCTTTCATGGAGTCTCCTGGAAACTGTCTTACTCGAAATTGATGTTCCTGTAGCAGCCGCGAGGCCCCTAGACAATTGAGTGGCTGTAGCCGTCCTCTGGCGCTTAGCTGAAAGGAACAAATACCGGTCTTCATTGGCCATTGTAGCCCTCGGGTGACCTTGTCCTGGTCGTCTGCATACTGTCCCACTAGTTTTAAATTGACTCCACAAATTGGAAATGATGCTTGGTGTTATATCCAATTCCCCTAGCAACCTGAGCTTGGGACTGGCCTGCCTCAAGTCTACCCACAATTCTCCACCTCATACGTTTGTCTAAACGATGATGCTCACTCATTTCATCTAAAAACCAGCAAGAAACAACAAGATTATTAAAAAAACGCTCTAAAATATGCAACTGTGTTGAAGAGTGGAATGAGATGAACAGCTCGATGCAGACTTTTATACCTCCTGCTGGCTCAGCAACGCCCACAAGAATACGTAAACTTATCTCAGGGCCAATAGCGCTACAGTGACCATATATGGTAATCAACTGTCCAGGTTTTGTGCGGTATTTTTAGAGAAATGTGCGAAAATGCTTTCTATCTCTTAATTTTGTCCACCAGTGTAGATTGAGCATAGAATTTGGACTAGTTGGATCAATGAATGAAATGTGAGTTATCACAAAAGATGAGAGGTCCACCTACACTTACTGCAGAATGAATAGATCGCTACATCCAAAAGAAAGCTATGGGAGCATGAACTACTCTCCATATTCTGCATAATGTGCAGGGAACTTTGGTTGTTTCAGTTTCTGGAAGAACATATTCACGATGTTTGCCTGAAAGCAATTTTCACACAAGGTGCCTTTTATAAAGACTGCCAATCATGTAAATTCACTTATATAACAGACTGTGATGGTGTCTGTATTGAGCCGTTTGGATGTCTGATAGAGCTAATCCTACCACTATTGTAGAACACCATACAGCTTGTGAACATGACATAATAGTTTGGAGTACCATCAGACAGGATAGCAAGTCATTCTTGGTACGTATTGGAGTCACATTGATGGGATGGTATGTTGAGAAAGTACTGAAGCCTTTTGTGCTGCTACCTTACATTCAGCGGTTGCAAAATCTATTTTCGAACAGGACAAAGCGAGACCACGTTTCATTCATCAGAAGACAAACCTTGAAGCACTTGCTTCCTTGGTTTGCAATGTCTCATGAACTCTCAATGATCGAACATATTTGTGACGTGATTGGTCATTGTTTGCCCAGCCTCAATCAGATGACGAACTGTGGATGATGGTTTAGAGCATATGGGCTTCTGTCCCTCAACACATTGTCGACATGCTAATTGAATCTTTTCATCATAGCGTTGCTGCGAGAGGTGATTCTACTTCCTACTGATGGCTTGGCATATTTCATTGCTGTATAAATTTATCTTGTAAATATCACTTATTTGCATTTGCATTCTCTGTACTCTTATGGGGTTGAATTTTCTATGTCAGGAAGTGTAAATATTTTGACTAGGGAGAAATTATTTTATTTTAAGCAGGCATGTCTTCCCTTTATTCATCCAACATGTTTTAAATTTGGTATATAAGTAATTAAGAACTCATTTTATGTTATGGAGAATGTGTTAAGAAATGTAACATTTAGATTAATTTTAATTTAGATTGTCTTTTTCTTTGAGTAATAATTTAAAAGAAAACAAGGTAAAATAATTGTTTATCAATATTTACAGCAAGTGGGCAAAAGTTACTTTTTCCAAATAATTTTCCAAAAGCCTTTCCTGATGCCCCATTAGCTGGAGATGATGTGAGATTAGAATGTGTTGCTTATGGATAGTAAGTCAATGATTATATGCTTTAAATTTTATTAAATCTAATTTCTTAACTTACATTCATAATCATGCTGTATTTAATTATTATTATTTTTATTTTCATTCTCTACTGTATTAAAGGTCAGAATGTAAAAGTAGTCTGAGTGGTCTATTTTTTTTTTCCTTTAAGAAGACTATGTGTTATTTTCTACATTTAAGTGTCTGAGTTTCATTCCTTTAACAAAATAATTTAGTTGATTAATTTTCATATTTCATCAATCTCTGGTATTCAAGCTTTTATATTTGTTCCTCTTCCTTAACCCTTCAGCACACACACTCAATTTTCTAACACTAGCATATGCATGGGGTCTATTAAAAAAAAATATATATTTGAATAATTTTTATGAGACAAATATTACTTTTAAATAGCAATTTTAAACTATGAAATAATAATTTTAATTTTCTAGTTATTTATTCTCTTTTTTGAAGTATACATTTTTACCCTTTAATTTGAGAACATAAAGCATGAAAATTCAATATGAGAAAACAAATCAGAATTCCAATTTAATTTTCTTGCATACATGCAAATTACATTATTTTTAACTCATTTTGCAGTTATAAAAAGAATATTCATCACTATATTCTGCAGAACAATTTTTACATGTGATAAGGGAATGCATTTTTTGTAAATATCACATTTTTCGTAAGTGTTAATGTTATCGAATTCTCTTGGCCACTTTTTACATAAACGATTGACTGCTTATTTCTTGGAATGCTTTGCTTCTCTGACATATTGAGTAGACTTCTTACAGTTGTTTTTACACAAAGTTGATGAATACATTCATTGCTTGTTCATTTTATAAATGCTCTCTTATAAGTTCAACAGCAAATTCTTTTAAATAATTATGTTGTCATATTCTTGCCATCCAGAAAACCTGTAAGAATGACACAATATTGACAGATTTTGTACACTTTGGGGTATTTGTCTTACATTTAACCTCATCTTTCCATTTTGCACATTATTATATTCTGTATTGCTGTATTCTGAATCTTAAAATTATCTTACTTTTCTGATTCTATTTGATGAATTTTACCTTCTTGATCAATAATTCGATTTTTTATGTTCCAAGAAAACATTGTTCCTTATATTTTAGTTATTCTCAACATTATGTGAGGCTGGATTAAAATCGTAAGTTACTGAAATGACAGTTGGAAAATTACATGAAGCTCACTAATTATTAATCTTTGTCAAAATTTTAAAATTTATAATAAAGATTTTTTTTTATTTCGTTTTCACTTGAAAGATTTAATGCAAAAGTGCAGTAAATTTGTTATCTGTTTAAACTGCTGTAATAATCAATTATGTATTTGGAGGAATTACCAATAAATAAATGTGTATGAATTTTTCATGTTGATATGAAGTACAAAATTCAAACTACTAACAATTTTTTTTTTTTTTTTTTTTTTTTTTTTTTTTTAGTTTATGTGCTGTCAGTTATATAATTTAGAAAATTTAGAATTTCATTAATAGAGAATAGAATGCAGTTCTATATAATTTTCTTGAATTAGAAATTAACTTTGAACTTAGAATCTAACTTAGAGTTTGTTGTGTTAAAGTTAAGAATTGTGTAAATATATATATTCGATTTCCCATTTTTGATTTGTGTAAGATATTTTACATAAAGAAGCTTAGGTTCTATATATTTAAATATATCATTGTTTTAAATAATAAAATTTTTGTATATTTTTTGCATATAATTTACTTTAATTATTTTTTTACAGTCCTGTTCCATCTTATAATTGGACTCGTAAGGGTTTTACTAGTGAACTTCCTCAAGGAGCGTATACTCAGAGTTACAATAGAATTCTTATTCTCCCTAAAGTAAGAGTTGAAGATGTAGGAGATTATTTTTGCACAGCGAGCAATGCATTAGAATCTACAACTAAATCTGTCCCATTACGTATTCAAGGTTTGCTTTTTGTTTAATATCTTTGGTGATTTTAGAAATTTTTTTTCATTTCAATTAAACTTGTTTTATTATAGATTTTGTAATATGGCGATGTGTTGATAAGGTTCTGAATAATCCTCTGTAAGAATAATGCAATTTCGCTGTTAATACAACAATCAGATTTCCGCTGATTAAAATTAAGGGTTTTTTTTTTTTACTTTGATAATTGTAAAAAGATTCAAGATTTTTAGTTTGTTATAAGTGAAGTTATTATTGTCTTAAATGAAATTGTTAATTGTTAATGTCTCTTCTTCCAAATTATGTATATTTAAACATAACTTATACATTTGCAAAACTGGTTAATATATTAAATAGCATATACTTTTTTAAAAATTTCATATCACCCCCTTCTAAAGCATGGTGCATTGGTTTTAGATTGACAAAAAAAAAAAAAAAAAAAAAATTATAAAATTGTTACTTAGGTTTCTAATTTTTTAATAAAAGGAGAAATCTCACAATTAAAATGTTTGCTTTTAGTGACTGTAGGTGAAAAATGTGTTAAAAAATAGTGAATAAATTTTGTTGCATATTATCAGTCTCAATATTAAATGCACATTTAAATAAGATAGAAGTATCACTGCATTATTTAAATGTTTATCAAAAATTTTTAATATGCAATAAAATTATTTTTCTGTTTATTTAAATTTGTGATAAAACAGTTCATTGAGATGATTGCTTCAGCATAATAATTTTAAAGAGAAAAGATTATTCAAGACCAACCAATGAAATGTCTTATTTTATTATTATTTAAAATTAAAAAATTTAGTTCTTAAGCAATATTTTCGTTAAATGTAATTGTTTTTGGAATGAGAAAGTTACCAGGAAGCAATTTTTTTTTTTTTTTGTAGAAAATTTTTCTTTGTTTTAGTTAATGATAAGAATTTGATGTTTTCTTCTTATAGCAAAACCGAATTCACCATACCTTTAGAGCATAAAATTGTAGATAAAGGTTCAGATATGTTATGGACATGTGAAGCCTTTGGGAAACCTGATGTTACGTATACTTGGCTTAAAAATAGTAACATTTTACGAATTGAATCCTTTGACTCGGATGATGCAAACCGGTATAGAATATATGAAAATATTCTAAGCATTAATAATGTAATGGAGCGAGATGAAGGCATGTACCAGTGCAAGGCATCAAATCATTTAGGATCCTCTTATTCATCTGGACAACTTAGAGTAATAAGTAAGTATAAAAGATTTTATGCAAATTTTATTAAACATTCAGTTTTTTAACCTTGCTATTATAAATTATATTATGCCAGTCTAGCAGAGAGCATACGCAGCTAAGTCTATGACTATAAAAATGTATATTATATTATATTGTAGCAACTGTATAGTAAATAATTTAAAAGAATATTAAAAAGAGATTATAAATAACAATGATAATATTTATACTTCATTCATGTTTTAAATGCATCTAAATTTCTTTTATGCAATTTTTTTATACAAATCTAGTTATACAAAATGGGATTTTATTTTTTTTTACATAAATTTTGAACTATGCAAATTGGGATATCAATTAAATTTCTTGACATAATTTTTAATTTTAATGTAATTAACCCAAAGTCTTAAATGAGGGAAAAATCCATAATTCAAAATTTTGAGAATATTGTAAAAATAATAAATAACTTTGCCTAAAATAATTAATGGTTAGCTATATGTAATTTTCATTCAGATCTTTTTTTTTTTTTTTTATTCTGACCAGAAAACTTTTGTGACTTCTTTTATTCTTTCATCGGGATCCAATATTAAATGGTGCATGCAGTTTTGAAAGGGGCGATAGCAATAAAGGAACTATCCTTATCTTTCCGACTTGATTAGCATTCTTCCAAAAAATGGGGACTGATTTTTTGCTAATTGAAGATTTTTCAGGCAGTCAGTGCACAGTTTTCCTCGATGGGGGTTCGCTAAATCAACTAAGACATAGGCAACATAGAAATATTGCATTTGTGAGGGAGTCATAATTTTGGAATATGCTCTCATTGCCCAATTTAATTTGAAAATTCACTAGACGATAGATGTACTAGCATTCAGTCATTCACATTCTGATTGCATTTGTTTTCTTGCACAGTAGAAATTGTTTTGAATTACAATATTCAATTAAAATGTGTTATAAAAGATAAAAACGGAAGATAATCGTTTCAAATTGAAACGAAAATATCTGCATTGAAGCAATTGGATGAAGAACTGTCTATTAAAAGTGTTGCATTAGATCTGAGTGTGTATAAAGTAACTTTTGGTGATAGAATTTGAGTTGACACTGAAAAGTTTGTCTGGTAAAAACAAGCAGCAACACTAGAAGACAATGACGCACTATGAGTTCGAAGAACTTTTGAAGCTTTATTTTTGTGGATCATACAACTGTATGAAAAGGGAAATCCGGTTTCGTGACCAATATTGCAGTCAAAAACTAGATTTTCACAAAAATTTCATGACAATGAGGCCTTCATCAAGTGCTGGATGGCTCAATTAATGATAAAACAATATGGAATTTGGCAATTTCTTCAATTTCAATTTTTGGCAGAGGAAAAATTATATGCAGATTCTAAACAAATTGTCAAATTCAGAAAAGAGTTCTACAAATTTATCAAAGAAAACTATTTATGCGAAGATCAGCTGTTCAACTGTGATTAAACAGAAATAAATTTTCTTATGCTTTTGTCCCTGAAGTTGAATTTTTATTGTGAATAATAGGTTGAGAAGAAAAGCAATCCTGATCTTAAACAATCCACATTCCATCTGAGTGATGGGCAACTAGAGATAGTAGAGAGATCAAAGCATATTTTTGCCATTAAATGTGATTTCACAGATACAGTCGTAATATTAAGATGTTTTTGAGAACTTTGAAGCCATTAGATCAAGTTGTTCTTGAGAACTTTAAAAGAATCTACAGACAAGCTGTTAGAAAGCTGATTGAAGTTCTTGAAGAAGAACAATTATTTGTCTTATAGTATGCTTCAATTGGATTACAGTGAGAAAGTTGCATGTTGGATTGTGGGAAAGAAGTGTGGGAAGAAATTAAGAAAATGACTTACATGAAAATTACAAAAATCCTGCCTAGGATTGTGACACCAGAGCAGCCAAATGCTGAAAATGAAGCTGATGATAATAAATCTTAAAGCTGTCTCAAGGACTAATGCTTAAAAACCCTTGTTGCGGAAGATATTTAGGAATCGATGAATGCAAAAGAACAGCAAAAAATTACAGATGACATGGTTGTAAACTGCAAACAACAGAACAGTGATGATTAAAACATTCTACTGGAAGGAGGGGAAAAACCCCTATTAAATGCATTGAGCTAAAAGGAGAGGCTACACTTGCAATTCTGTTACACTCATAAAATGACATAACATTGCAGCTAGAAAACTATCACCCCCCCTTCAAATATTCTGTTCTTAATTTCTTGTGAAATCCTAATTTTAATTGAATTTAATCAGAAGTGTTTTTGTATTTTTTTGTGACACAATTTTATCTATTATGAAATTACTTTGACTTGGTTATTTAATTTATTGCAGCTATGAAGCCCTCTTTCACAAAATATCCATTGAATAATGAAATGTTTGCTGCAGAGGGAGGGAATATAACAATTCCTTGTCGCCCAGAAGCAGCACCTTTTCCTGAATTTACTTGGAAGCGAAATAATTTTGGATTGAACTTAGCTGGTAGAATACGGATGTTAGCAAATGGCTACCTCCACATTAATCCAGTTCGAAGAGAAGATGAAGGACGCTATACATGTATAGCTAAAAACCAATATGGTTCAGATTATACAGAGGGATTATTAATAGTTCTAAGTGAGTTTTCATAATAATAATAAAAGTACTATTTTTTAATTATTTGTATATCTTTTATTTATTAATAACAAATAATATATTTAATATCTTCTTTGTTTATATAGCTTCTGTGTATATATTTTCAGAAAATTCGAAAATAATTATAAAATTCTAGAAAATATAATAAAAATAATAATTAACTTGTAAAATTAAAATAATCATTGAAAACTTATTAATAATACCATAGATATGGGATACATGAATTGTTTGCCACCTTCCCACTTGGCTTGTTGATGGTTTATTATGACTCGCTATGTTTTATTTTAGCAATTCATATAATAATTTTTTAAAAATTAACCAATGCACACTACAAAGTAATGCAAGTGCCATTTGTTATCATAATCATTTCCTTAAAGATCAATATAAGAGTTTAGAGTACAATTTCTAAATAAAGGAAAAATTTAAGGTTAAAAAAATATACGAATTTGAAATGTAATATGTATTAAATACACATTTGCTTCATAGAGGAAAATTCTTCTAATTGTTTTAATGAGAACATTTTAATTAGAATTTGTTTATCTTGGTCAGTTTTTAATACCTAAAATATAAACAAAATAAAACCAAATTTGAGACTTAAATTCTCATTATTTAACTTTATCAATTGTATTTAAAACTAAAGATATTTATTTATATTTTTGCATAATGTTTCTATTCATAATCTAAATTAATTTTTTTTTTCAGGTTTACCACGAATGGTGGATTCTCCTAATCCAAGAGTGAAAGCAGTTGTTAATGGTTCAGCAGAACTCCCTTGTCAAGCATATGTGGGTAGTGAAATGCTTGATTTGGCCTATATTTGGTTGCAAAACGGTCTTAGAATTGACATGGAGAAACAACCTCAGTTTTCTGTGGTATGTACATTATATGTTAATAATGCATTAAGATTGCTAAAATTGAATTGATTCTTAGATTCTATAAAAATTTAAAAATGATCTACAATATTAATTATTATATATAAAGTTAAAGGACTTGAATATATTATAAAAAATTGTTTTTATTGTTATACTTATTATTTAACAATTGAGAAAATTATTTAATGTTTATATCAAATTAGCTGTTTACCTGGCACTTCCAGGATATTTGTTTTCTTGGAGGCATTGTTAGGGCAGTAATGTAATAAATGCCTATAATTCAAAAAAATAAATTCAAAAAAAGATTTCTATATTAAAGATTTCTGTATTATTCCTTTCAGATTTTTATATTAAATGTATTTAAACCTTTTAAAACCCCAATAGACAGAAAAAAAAAAAAATTTTGAAAGCATTTAAAATTTTACTTCTTTTAATATTGAGTTATTCATGCATAAATACATCTGATATTTCTCATTTTTTAAAAATCAAAATTTAGGAAAGTTACCTGGATATTTGAGAATAGAAAATATAACTCTTGCAGAAGCTGGAGTATATCACTGCATTGTTAAAACTGCAATTGGACGAATTTCAAAATCAACTGAGCTTGTTGTATTCGGTAAATCCGTTGTTTTTTTATTTATGATTCATTTTGATATGTTTTATTATTAATTGATTGTTTGTAAAAGACTAGTAAATAGATATTTTTTGTTAAATAATATCCTTCTTATTTAGTAATTTATAAATTTTTAACAAATGATTAATTTTTTATTTGTTGACATATGAGGAATATAATTTTAAAAGTATCAAGTAGTACAACAAAAAATTTTATCTTAAAATTTCTTTTTCTTTACTTTTTGCATCAATTTTTTTGAAAAATTGAAGATTTGGTTTTTAAAAAGAAATTCATATTTTTAAAATTGCTGTTAATAGACATAACAAACAAATAGAGACAAAAATTATTAATTTTCTCTTTGCCATTAAAAGGCCCTCCTGGTGCTCCTGGAGCAGTTCTAGCAGAAGATCTTACTGCAACATCAGGTACAATCCATTGGAGTGATGGCTCTGCTAATGGGGATCTTATCAAAGCCTACACAATTGAAGGTAGAACAAATCACAATTCAACATGGGTAATTTTAAAAGAAAGTAAGTAAAAAAAGAAATCTTTTATAATGCACATTCATTAAAATACATTTTTAATGTTCAATTCACATTAAAATTTTGCATTCTCAAAAATAATGTCTACTATGGATTCTCCATTTTTTTTTAGGCAGAAAATTAAAAATTTAGGTTATCTGCAGACTACTGTTAAAGTAATACTTTTGCAGAAAATAAAAAGCATTTTTGTCAATTAATTTACAACTTTATGCACTTAAAAAACTTACCTCAATTTTGTGAAGAATATTGCTATCTTTTGCAAGAAACAGAATATTTTATACAAATTTCTTTTTTATAATCATGCAAGAAGCATTCTATCTCATTCAATTATGTTCTTAAATTAATGTATTATTACTATTTCATTTTTCCTTTGCTGTTAAAAAGAACTGCTAGTCTGTGCTGTGAGGTAATTAATTAAATGATGATAGTTTAATGGATTATATGTATTGGTGTGTATGAGGTTTTTTGTAATCATTTTTATGAAGTTTTTCCCTAATGAAACTATTATCATTGTTTCAAAATTCTGTGCAGCATTTTGTAGTTAAAATGCGCGTATTCTTTTCTGATATTAAATCTAATTTGTAATAAATAACTTCAGCTCATTTATTGGTATCTTAAAAATGTTTTTGTAGAACTTTATTTTAATGAAATTTCCTTGACTTTTTTAAGCTAAGATTTTTTAAGGTTACTGGATAATATAAATTTGTGTTCAGTTGTGAATGTGAATTTTGTGGTAGTGTTGGTGTCATTTAAATTAGAAGGTAGTGCTATGTATTTATCACTTTGCTAAGTTTATTTGTTTAAACATTACTTAATGAATAATACTGCTATAGATCCAATGAATAATGCACATGGATAATATTCTTTTTAAAGCTTTTTCAATAATTTGTAATTGGAAGTGTTTTAGCTTTGGAGTTTCTAATTTCTGGTAATCATTTAGCTAATTCAATAAATTCTTTGACCTGCATACATGTTTCATGTTAAAGGGGGAAAATAAAGGCCATAACTGTACACTTTCCAATGTATCGTAAGAATTTCCGTTAGTTTAACTTGATAAAAATAATTTTCTTGGTTTGTAATGAAGATTATTGGCATCAACTTTTTTTGCATGTGTGCACGACATGGTTGCAAAAAGTTTTAAATGATACTGCATATTATTATATATAATTGAAAAGTAGTTATGTTATTTTATACTATTCTCATTTGTATTACATTCATTTTGTTTAATTGCTTATTTTTTATGCATTAAATAAAATTATTTGTATTCATTGAATTTATGAGTAAAATATTTAATTTATTAAATATTTTTCTGTGTGCGAAAATAAAAAAAAAAAAAAAAAAGGAACATGTTTTATCATTACTTTATTACCGCAAGCCTTCGGGCAGGACGGATTAACTTGAAATCTTATCATTACTTTGTACTACTAATAAAAATTTTATGTAACATGTAATGTACTTTATAACTTTGTTTACTTTAAACAATTTGATATTCAGCTGTAGTAGCATACTGTTAATTAGAAGAGAAAATTAAACTGAACTTTCAGTTTTATTCATTAAACTCTAAAATCGGCATTTATTTTGAAAAATAATATTTACAATAAAAAAAAAAAGTATAAAAAAAAAAAGTGAGTGTTCTCATTTAAAATTTTCAAATCGTGTCACTGTTACCATACTATAACTGTCAGAGTTTAATTGTTGTTTTTCATATGATTGAGCTAAATAGTTTAAACCAAAATTTTGTTGTTTCTATGAACTGTATGTTAGCTAGCTGCTCATATAGCAAGAAAGTTATTTTTATAATCACCCTGAATTTATATATAGATTATTAGAACAATATAGTCATTTTATATAAAATAACTTTATTGTTAATTTATATGTTCTATATAATGCACATTTATCTATTCAAATGACTTTATTTTGTGTTAATGTTGATTTTATTTCTCAAATTATTTTCATATATGTATTTTAGATGTTGAAAAATATCGAAATAGACCTGAAAATGGAAGAAGAGAAGTTGAATTATTTAATCTATCACCTTGGAGTATATATTCCTTTAGAGTTTCAGCTATAAATTCATTAGGTAAAGGAGAACCCAGCCAACCAAGCCCTCTTTATAATACTGAGAAAGATGTGCCTCATGTTGCACCATCCAATGTTGGTGGAGGTGGTGGTAAAACTGGAAGTTTGACTATAACATGGGATGTAAGTGATGTTAATGAATATATTTAACTGTATGAATTTTTTTAACATTCTATCTTTATTATTTAAGTTTAGTATGACCACCAATCACATGAAAAATTGGCAAGCTACCAAGTTTGATGAATTCATAAAGAGCAGTGTCATTATGGAGGAAATGCGATTTAAGATGGATTTTAATTACCATAAAAATTTTCAATATTTAAAATTCTATCTTGCATAATATTAAAAGAAAAACAAAATGAAAAAAAAAAAAAATCTACACACACTATTATACTTTTTCTTTCAAAGGAACTTTCCACAGTGTTATGCATGATTGGCACACAAATATGTAATTAATTAATCTATGTCTGCCTTTAAAATGAGATGTTTACCATTCTACAGTATGCATGGTCGAACTACAACTTATTGATTCTCTCTCCTAAACAGATTTGGGGGCTAGCATTCACCTACAGAATATTTAGAAATATATATGAGAGAAATGCAAAAGTAGAAATTTAAAGTCAATATACTTACAATATATCAACAATACATCACTTGAATATTTCAGTGAAAATTCAATTTTCATATTTTTAAATGCTTGTGATGAATTTAAATGATCTTGCACTGGAAAGAGCAACACATAATTGATCAATTTAGATATTTTTTTGGTTAAAAATAAAAACTTTTCAAAAGTGTTACTATGTAACTTATTAATTACTGAAAATAATAATCAAAATGGATATTTTAAGTTTAAAAAGCGTATTTGAATATAGAAAAAAATACAACAGCTACATTAGATATTAAAAAAATTGGAAATCATTATGTTCAGAAATAAGTTTGGCTCTAACACCTTTCTGCAAATTTGACAATGAGCCATTTTTTTCATTAAATATGTTTTTTAAAGTAATTAAATTTTCTAGAAATACTTATGGTATTTCTAGAACGCTTATACTTTCAATTTTTAGCTTATATTGCATCACAATGACTGCTTAAACAGCAGCAATTAATCGTATCTATTCATCTGTTATTGTATGGTGGAAAGTTTTATAGACGAATGTTTTCTTCTGTACCTACAAACCTACAAAAGTTAGCAATTTGATTTTTCTAAATGTGCTACATATGTTGAGTTAAAGATTGTTTCCACAGCTAAATACTGTTCATCATTAAGTTTCTTTATTTTCTTTTATCTTCTATTCTTAATAAAAGGCGATGTTCGTATGTGCCCTGTATAGACTGTTTTGGTTGAAAATTTCAATTTTTTCTTATTAGTGCCAAGAATGTTTAGGAAGTGATTTGAACAATATTCAATAGATAGCAGTGTTATTTTTTATCTATATCAATTAAAGGTAATGCTTATATGTGTCTGCCCATGGATTCATAAAAACTTAACAACTGATTTCATTGAACATTTTGCAGTTTGTTCTTATTAGTGCCAGAAGTCTTTAAGGAGTGATTTAAAGAGTCAGATTGGCAGCACTGTTGTTTTTGCAGTATTAATTAAAGATTGAATATTTTGTATTTTGACTGTTGTTCAGGAAAAGTACTTTCTCCTGAGACATTTAATACAAAAGATTAATAAATGTAATACTACAAAATTGGATTCCCATGTGTGTAAAAAATAATTATTTAATAAGTTGAAGAAGAGGAAAAAAAATATCACATAAAACAGCAATAAAGTAGAAAAATTTTTTTGCATGCAATTCAATTTGTCATTTTAGTTGAATAAGTGAATTGATATAGAACTTCAATTGCATTTATTTAATTCACATATATACTCAGATTTAGCAAAAGTGAAGCATTGCTGGGTCTGCTATTATTAAATAAGAAATACTTTTATGATAATTGTTTATTTATGCCATTCAATTCAACCATATGCTCTGACTAATTCCTCAATTTCTTAATTCATTTTGAATATATTTCTGTTTCCATTATAATAATTTGTTTGAATTAATATGTTATCACTTCATTTTTTTGAAGTTATTATATTTTATCTTAATAAGTTAAGGGATTGAGTTATATTTGTAGCATTGTGCAAAATATTGATTTTCTTTTAATTAAACTTCATTTTTTTTCCTCCTCTGTATTGTAATACCAATGATCATGTTTGTAAATATTGTATATTAAGTCTCTAATTGAAAACTGATTCTATTAGCCATTGCCTCCACAAGAATGGAATGCCCCTGAAATATGGTATAATGTGTCATACAAGCCTGCTAATTCAGATATAAAGTTTCAAGAAATTTCCTTAAAAAATCGGCATAATATTGGATTGCATGTCATAAACGTAGGAGAAGATAACTATTACAAGCCATATTTAGTTAAAGTTCAAGCAATTAATTCCCTTGGTCCTGGACCTTACAGTAATGAAGTTGAAGTTTATTCTGCTGAAAATAGTAAGTGAATAATTGCTAATTTTAATTGTTTCTTATTAATATTTAATTTTTTACTGTACATTTATTCATTTCAAAGTTAAATTGAAAAAAAAAAAAACCAAACATTTAAAATTATATTATTCTATACTTTAAATTAATGTTTTTCAAATTGCTTTGATTTTCAGTGCTCAAGTATTCATACATCACATTATGTTAAATTCTTATCAGTTTAAAAGGAAAAATAGGGATTATTTGTTATTAAAATGGCTGGATTACAGAAAAAAAAAAATGTTGTATAAATTTAACTAATTTTTATTTGTGCTGTGATTAATCAAACCTATTCTTCATTCAATTTTGAAATCAGACTAGATACAGTTATCCACAGTTTCATATGTGTAAAATTATTTGTATAAATATATGGAATTAAAATTTTTGAATTTCTCTAAAGAAACCACAGTTTGCTTAAACCCATTTCTTTTATACAGATAGCATTCTACATCATTAGTAAATTTAGTTTCCAAATAATTATAATTCTTTTATTTTTGGTTAATTGAAGGGTGAAAAGGCATCAACAGATTTTATTTAAATCTGTGCTCAGTGGCAACTAATCAATGTAATTGTCCATGATATTGTGAAATATGATCCATTGATTTCAAAATTTTGAAATTTTGAATGATTTCACAATGATTTTTTTGTACATCTTTTTTACAGCATTGCGTTAGACTTTTCTAAGATGATTTCGCTTTTATGTGGTACTTGTTTCACGAGTCTGTCAGTTTTAATCTTATATTTGTTGAAACCTGTTTTTTATAGCCTTTTCATATAGAAGCTCCAGATTTAAGCTACAATTTAATTAAAATTTTAATTCAATTAATTAATTAATTTAATTTAATTAATTAAATTTTAATTTAATCTAAAGCAGAAGCTAAAATTTCTATTCTCATTTGATAATATGCCTTTTTAAGATCTCTTTATGCTGTCTGAAGTTTCTCAACATCTAAAACCTGTGTGAGGACAATAAAAATCTTTGGAACTGCTTTTTTATATCAAATAAATTGCCTTCTATTGAATAAACATAAAACAAGATATTACTATGAAGTTATAAAATCTATGTACAATATGCAAAAACTTAATTGCAAACTAATTATAAATTATCATAAAAAATAATTAATACCTCTATAATAATTGCAAGGAACTAAAAATATTATGATTTATAGAAATTATGCAATAAACTGAAATTAAATAATTGAACTTAAAGGATTCATCATTGTAAAATTTTCAGAAATTTTTGTTCTTTTTTTTTCTTTCTAAAACAGTTTTTAAGTTATAGTAATTTTTTTACATTTAAATATGCTTTCTCATTGATTAAATAACTGCTTTAAAGATGAATTTTGATGAAATTTTCTTAAATTTTTAAAAAAAATTATTTCATAAAGACGATTCATCAAGACAGAATAATTATAAAATATACAAAAGAAAAAAATGCCTATGTTATCTTGGCATTGAGCATTAATTATAAATTATGCATAGAATCATACTTTTAAAGCATACTAGCTCTTTAAATTTTCATGCTGATAGCAAAAATAGTCTGGCACAATCTTTGCTGTGGCATATCAAAAGACCTTTGTGTTTCATCTTTTAGAGTGGCTGTAGTCTAACATTGTGATACCGGGTTTATTACTAAGTAGTTACAACTTTGTTTTGAAATGTCTCGTTTTAAAGAAGAATAATGAAAAAATTTAAACTGTACATGCTCCGATTTTTCTGAAAAGGTTAAATAAATTTTTTAATATTTCAGTAATGTTATATTATTTTATTTTAACATTTGAATTTCTTATTCAACTTGTCATATATTTTCATATATAAAGGCAAGGTAAATTTTTCGAATTTTTTTAAAACTTAATTATGGGGATTGGCTTATATATTGATCTGCTAATTTTGCAAAACACATGGGTACTTTTCCATCAGTTGGATGCGATCAATTGCCAAATATTAAACATAGCATGTTTTTATTTTTAAATTTATATTTCTTAAGTTATGAAAATTTTTTTTTTAATTAAATGAGTTGTTTTTGAAACCACCGACAATATATATGACAACAAACTGAAGGGAAATAATGTGCTAGCTTCAGATAGGCTTTTCAGAGTTTTAATTATCATGGTTTGTGTTTGGCGTTTTACTATAGAGCGATTTGATTGGAAGATATTTTTATCCTTTTTTTACCTACTTGGCAACAATTTTTACCCTCATGGTGAAATGTTTGAATGTTACAGAAATCTTTTTCACTTTAGTTATATACAGATTGGGTAAACTTTTGAAGACAAAAGCACTCTTGACTTATACATAAACAAATAACTTACATTTAGAAATATATATGTTTCTTTTAATTATTATTTTCTTGTTGACTTTTAAATCATAGTATTTAATTTAAAGATATAGATAAATCTATATATTTTCTTAGTGCCTCAAGTTACACCTTCTCAAGTGTATGGCTTGGCATATAATTCTACTGCTGTGGAATGTAACCTGGGCACCTTTAGAATTGAACAGAGAAAGATTCGTGGTAAACTTATTGGCTATCGTGTAAGTATTTCATTTTGAAAATTATAAAATTAAATAAACATTGTTTTTTTTAAAATATAAATTATAATAAAATCATTATAAATTTTCAATTGCAAACACACAAGGTTCTTTTTTGAAAGAATATAACTGGTTAGTTAAGAAGAATTATAATTATATTTAGTAAACTATAATTTTAGTGATAAAATTCTTGTTACCTTTAAGGATTGAATTAAAATAACCGTAATTTAGTAAATCTAATTGTATAAATATTCATGTTTGTGTGTGTTGAACATTGGTGAACCTCATATATCATTTATGTATCCCATGAACAACACACCAACACGTGAGGAGGAGTGGACAGTGTCTTTTGGGAGACTTTGTAGGATAACTGCCCCACATTTGTATTTCATATTGTGAAAAACATGAAAAATTCCTACTAGACAGGCCAACTAGTGACGTGATATGCTTTTACACATATTGTCCAAATCACCATTGAGTCTCTTTTTAAAGCAGCAACTAAATCATTGCTAATTAAATGAAAGATTAATGAAAAAGTTATGTAGAAAGTGTGGGGTTTAAGAAAGTATGAAATTTTTTAGAATAATGTACTTGTATCTTTCTTCTTCTCACATCCTCACATTTTATTTTTAATTTTAACTTTTGAAAAAAATTTCTAAATTTTTAGATTAAATACTGGCAAAATGGAAAAGATCATGAAACAGATTCTCTAATATTATTGAAAAGAGGTCTTGAAAATTGGGGTTTAATTGTTGGATTGCAACCAAATACAGAGTATTATGTTGCTGTGATGGCTTACAATGATGCTGGAAGTGGTATTGAAAGTGAACCATTTCTGTCAAGAACATTTAAAGCTAGTACAAGATTATTTTAGGGCCTTTTATGTTTTTAATTACGATTAAAAATTTTTTTGGGTAACTCTGTGTTATTTATGATATTTGTTCCTCACAATATAACCTTTTTCATTTATATGTTTTGGTTTTTTCTCATGATGTAAGATGAGCTGCTACTGTTGTTTGTTCATTCATTTTATAACACTGAAGGCTACATATGGTATCAAAATAACATTATTTGATATCTGTTAATATAAACATCCATGCTAAAAATCTTTGAATTTCAGTTGAGGATTTATATTGTAACATTAAGGAAACAAAAGAAAATTATGAATTTTATCTTTGATGTAAATATCTAGAAGATTTTGAAAAATAGTACGGAGAATTTTGTTTTAATAAAAACTAAGAAGGCAGATTCTTAATACTTAAGCATTGTTATTAAAGATATTTTAACTGCCTGTGGGGCAATAATATATTAATACAGACCCACTTTAATCTAACATTCTATAATCTGGTTTTTCAAAGCCCTTGTGTTCATTTTTTTTTTTTTATGGTTGTGTGTTTGTCTGCCAATGATGCCAAATGGCGAAACAATACTACTCGCATTTGTCAGATATTTATGTATTCTACATATAATCAGAATATGTAAAGTAATAATATTTTACTATTTAATTGTTTTCAATTTTTATGATGCTTTATTTATGATATTCTCTTTAAAAACATATTGAAGTTTTGGTAATCCTACACTGCTGTGATCATATGAATCTGTTAAAAAAAAGAGATATTACTATAATAATAAGCTCCTTATTAAAAATTTTTCCTTATAAAAAAAATGAATGTTATACTAACATTATTGAATAGTTAAATCTAAATCAGTATAGTTTACACCTGTTTAATTTAATTTTAATTTTTTTTCATCATTTGATGTTAAAAATTGTTTCTAATTAATCTTTTAAAAGATTTAAAACATTAAAATCTGTCATTGACTACTTTTCTTTGATATTAAATTTTTTTTTCACTAATTCTTTTATTGCTTTTGAATTTTTAATATCATTTATTTTTTTTAATGACTAATAATATACATCCATTTGTATGAAAAAAACTAACATCATTTTTTTTATAAAATTAAAATTGATTTGAAATTGTTTTTAATCCTTTTACTTGTTAAAAATATTTTTATTCTATTATTTTTATTTATCTTGAAATAATTAAATCCTTTTTGTGCATATGATATGAATTTTTTTTTTTTAAATTTCAAAAATATTTTCTTTTCTTAAATGGATAGTAATTGTTTAATTACATCAATAGATTCAAGAATTGGCATTATAAATAATTGCAAAGTTATTTTGATAGTTATTTTTCATCTTGAATTTGGATAACACTTAAAACATTAACATATTATTAAAAATATTAAAAAATTTCTTTTATTTTTGATGATTAAAAAAATTTACTGAGAAAAGTAATTTGAATTTTGTTCTTTTTTAGCACCATTACGTCCCCCAACTAATGTTGAAATGAAACCTATCAGTCCAACCAGTATTTCTGTGTCATGGAGAGGAGTTCTGCCATCTTCAGAAGAAGAACCTATAAGAGGTTACAAAATAAAATTATCTTTATTTTTATTAAATTCTTTGCTTATGTAAATTGAGGGTGTCTTAATCATGATATTTAGCAGACAAGCTTTTTCAATGGATTATTTTTTTTTTTTTTTTTTTTTTGCATTGCAAGGCAAAAACAATTAAACTTGTTATTATGGAACTTAGACATTCTGTTCATTGTGTGTAACATTAATTTGTACAATCTTATTTCTTACATTTTTGTTGCTGTAATAGTTTACTTCTGTATAATTTTATTTATTTGTATATTATCTGTAGATATTAATTTCCCCTAATTAAATGTTGTGATATGCTTATTTCATTGTATGCAATCATTCTTCACATAAACTGCCATATACTTTAATTTCAGATATTTTCATTAATGTTTTATTATATTATTTTCATAATAATGAAAGTAACATAATCAAATTATAGCATGTTTAATATTAATTCAATGAAAATTAATTTGCAAAAGATATTTCATAGGTTTTTATCATTTTCATTGTAATTGATTTTGAAATGAAAAAATCTCATAAAAGTATTAGTTGTTATATATCTTTTTATTATATCATCTATCTTTTGTTGTTTCTTATTATTTTGAGAGAAAAAATAGTGCAAAATTGTTCAGACAGAAAAGTATAAATGGTCATAGATGATAAATGTAGTATATAGTTACGATCAGTTTTTCTTATTGAATATTCCTCATAATTTTTAAAATTATATTTAGCTTTTTGTACAAAATGTAAAAAAAAGGTATTTAAATAGTCAGTTTGTTTAATACATAAAAAAAGTTCTTAGGATTTACAATCTGCATGAAAAGTAGTGATTTGTCATAATTGAAATTGCTTCACCAATTCACATTTGTATATGCTGGGGAAAAAAAAACTTATTGAACCTAAAGTGTAGTCTAAATAATATTTTGTAAAAAATTACAAGCTTTTAAAGAATGAAGCATTTATTTGAAAGTAATAATTGATGGGTTTAATGCAAATTAGAATAAACTGAGTGAATAATGTAGAAAAGAATAATGTATTGTTTTCATTAATTTCAATTCTTCAGTGATTTTGAAAAGTTAGCAGTTGTTGTTTACTAAAATATTATATAGCATTCAATTGATCAACTTCTTGGTTATGTGTAAGGAATCTCAGAAATATACACTATGCAAAATACTGTAACCTCTCTTTTAACCTGGCTTTTGATAGTTCGGCACATTCTATAATCCGGCACAGATCGAACCTTCACTTTTGTCTGGATTTGGGCTTTTGTTGATATTGACTAATAGATAGCTACACAATGCTGCTCTCATTTGTCAGATGTTTATATAGTTTTCACAAATACAGAACGTGTGTAAACCCATTTGATATGTACATGTCTAAATCATTAAAATTTTTATCTAAAGATTTGCTTTATCTTTAATATGCTCTTTAAAACTATACGAATGCACGATAATCCGGCAAAATCGCTAGTGAGACACAGCCATGATCCTGAACATGCTAGATTAAAGAGAAGTTCCTATAGCTAAGTGGTCCCATATTAGTTTTCACTTCAGTTCACAATAGGTTGACTCTGAGCATAGCTAGATGGCAGAAACCTTTTCTGTTGCATTTGATGTTTCATTTAATTCTGCTCTATTTTGTTCTTCAATTTAGTTCATTATGCACCTTTTTATTACCTAAATTATTTTTAATTCTTAAAGGGTCTTCGATACTGGGAATCTGACCAAGATATGACTTCTGCTAAAGAAGTTGAAAGATATCTGGATGGAAATGATCTGGAAGTCATTGTGTCAGGCCTATCATATGGAAAGGCTTACAAGCTTAGAGTTTTGGCTTTTAGTAATGGTGGTGATGGGAAAATGTCCTCCCCTGTTTTGGAGTTTAGAATAGGTATGTTCTTAGCTGCGTATTTCTTAAACTGTTATTAATCTTTTTCTCCTTACATTTTTTTCAAAATACTATATAAAGTTGGAAAATTGAGTGTGTATTATAACCATCTGATTTAATTGTAATCTGTAATTTTTTAAATTCACAAAATACAAATGTAACTATTATATTACTTATAACAAACAATGAAAATATAACTAAATTCAAGTAATATTTAGAAATGTTACTATTCAAAAGGAAGAAAGGACATAATTAAACATGCTGCTTATAGACTGCAATCATTTAAACTTATTTTAGAGATAAGGATCTAAAGAATGCATTTAAAAACAATGATTTAAAAAATACTGTGGTGTAATATTGTGTTTGTGGGTGCATATATGTGTGCTCACTAACACAATATTATAAAAGAATAAAGAGAAAAAAGAAGAAAAAATTTAGCATTTATTTATTATGTTCTAATGAAATTTATGTTTTAATGAAAGAATTTTATTAAAATTTATCTTTATTATGATAAATTCTAATAAAATTCTTTTGAAATTAGTTATGAATTTCTAAAATGATAAAAAATAGAATGAATTTCTAAAATGACATAGAGTATTTGTCCAACATTTATAAAGTCAGATAACAATCTTTCAGGATTCATTCAAGTTCACTTCAATTAGTCTGTTGATTTTATTCAAGTTATGATTATAATAGACTTAACAAAATGTAAACTCTAATGGTTTCCCATTTAGGTGGAAAAACTTGCGTTACATCGTATAGCAAGCATGGCTTCTGTTTTCCATTCTTCTGTGCCTTTTAAATTTTGGAATTATCCTATTTGTCTTTTAGGACTCAGATGATTTTGGTAAACATGTTTTTTATATATTAATATTGCTGGTAAAAATACTTAAATTTTTAGTATATAATATATCTCAACATCAGATTTAAAAACTTCTGATATATCTCTAGATGCTGGGTTGGAATTACTTTCTAGAAATGGGTGGTTGTATTTCACGAGAATGCAAGTTGTGAGCTTTCTGGGAGAGATTTCATTTCATACACAAATGCAGCAATAGTTGGATGGCTAATTATAGGAAAGCTGAACTAGCAGATTTTCCCGGTGAATTACTGGACTGCAGAGTGCAATGGGTGAACTGCACTGCACCTCATTTATATGTGCATTAATATCCAAAAAAGTTTGCATCCCACTATAGCCTCTTTGGATGCTTGCACCGGTGGTTATCTGAGAGGGATTCGTTTTCAAAGCCGTCATGAGTTGTGTACAAACGTATTCACTCTGAATGTAGAGAAACTGCCCTATGGCATGGAACAATTTCAGTTCAAGTACATAAACTGTAGTACACCATTCCATAATGTCTACTGGCTGGATCTAGAGGATTCTGCAGGAAAACGACATTCATTTTTCGACATGCATTCAAACGTAGTTTTTGACAATTTTACCTGCAAAAGTACACCACAGACCTTTTTTCCAATCTTTATTTTGTTTATAGATGAGACATGTTTTATTAGGTAGGGTAGGGAATCATCAATTCTCCCAACCCAAATGTGTAGACAATGGCAAATTCACTTGAATGAAGTTATGCAGCTGAAACATTTTTATGGTAAATGTTTAGGTTTGTATTATAGAGGATTGCTTCATTGAACCATACCTATTACCTTAGTGTCTGACAGGTACACTGACTGCTTAAAGTTCCTGGAACAAGTGTTACAACAACTATTGGGTAGAAACATTTTTGTGCATATATTCAAATTTCAATTTGATTTTTCCTGCACAATAGGGGTTCTTGTCCATTGCTTCACAATGTTCATAATTATTTAGACAAAATTTGGCCTACAATGGATCAAGGGTGGTGGTTCAGTGCATTGGAATATTGGATTACTGGACCTATTATGATGTGGCTACTTTTTCTGGGAGCATATCAAAGTCATGTATATTTGACACACACAAGATAATGGTGCCAAGACTTGATTACATGCATCACTGTAGCTATCAGATAAGTCTAAGTCTGAGACCTGACTAGAATCTATGACCAAGCTTCTATGTGCCGAAGATAGGAGGCCTACATCACATTCATGCTTTTACATTTTGAATGCTTACTTTGTCTTGTTACTTTTTATTTTTAAGGTGCATATTCGTTTACAGATGCCCTTGCATTTCTGTGTCACTGCCATATGTTTTCTTTTGATATTACCACATCAAAAAGCATTGCTATGTGATTCTGAGTCATCTAGATGTAAAATATCTTTCTTAGAAGTTTGTAAAAAATCTGGTGTTGGAAAATATAGTAAAAGAAATTTATTAATGCTATTTTATGGGACTTTTGCTTATAAAATAATCTTTTTTTTATTTGTTTTTAGGTTTAATAAAGAAAATTCAGTCAATCTTTGACTGTAATAAATTTGTGCCTTTATAATGAATCTCAATTAGCAGCATTCCATGATTATCAAAGACTATCCTCTGTATAAGGATTTACTTTTTTACAGGTTTGTATTAAGTTAAATTTACAATGTGCAATTGCTGATTGATAAACGAACAATAATTTTTACAGATCTTCATGTGCAGTCATTTTTAAATTTATTTATCTATGAAGTGACTACCTGAATGACATATGGAAATATAAATGCTATTTTGTTAGTATCATTAATGGAAAAACACTATTGTAATTTAGTTTTAATATTTATCAATAATTTTTGATGTTATACAAATGATGGTTTGGTGGTATATTTCTTTTTGTATATTATATTTATGTATTTTGATATAACCTACTTTTAAATAGTAAATTTATATAATTATATTGTATGTGAAAAATATGGTTTATAGGTTAAATATTTGTATTGCTTAATGATCTTTGTTCAAGTTGCTGTTTATTATTTTATAAAATTTGATGTCTGTCATTTTGATTGTGACAAAATGTTTGGTGCAAGTTATTCTAGCCAAAATTGATTTTCAAGAAGAATATTTTGCTATATTTAGATGCTGTATTGTATTTGTCGGCTGAAACGTAAGCAAATTACTTTAAATTCTATTTTTCATATATTTATAAATTATGATGTATAATATTAATTTATAAGAGAGTTGTACTATATGTGCCTTGAACTGTGTTTTGTTCTATTTTTAAAAAATTATTTTGAATATATGAATGCAATTTTTGAGGGATTAATTATTTTGCACTGATTCTAATGATTCCTTCAGAGACGCACATAACTACTGTTTAAAATATACTATGTGTTTACATTTGATACTTTTCTTTTATTATGTATTAAACTGCTGAGTGGGATACGTTTTAAGTAGCTTAAATTTGGATATTTACATTAAATTTATTTTATAATTAAAAATTAAATTTGAGA
Organism: Caerostris extrusa; assembly: GCA_021605095.1. Lineage (NCBI taxonomy): Eukaryota > Metazoa > Arthropoda > Arachnida > Araneae > Araneidae > Caerostris > Caerostris extrusa. Next base: position 136 of record BPLR01002676.1, on the reverse strand, counting down.
TAAAATACATATTTTTGGATTTTGAAAAATTGTCTTTTATATTTTGTTTAAAAAGAATTGAAAACGTTAATTATAGTAATATATTGTATATAAAAACTATATCTGTTTCATGACATAGATATATTTAGCAATACGT
>BPLR01002675.1:0-17703 GCA_021605095.1 Caerostris extrusa | reverse complement strand
AACAGCTTCAGTTTTGGCTAGTGTTTAAAGAAATTTCCATTTTGCAATCCAGTTTTCAAGAGGAGTAATTTTTGCAGTAAATGAGTGATATAATAAGAATTTTTATTCTGGCAAAGGAATGCAGTAACATCAGCACAGAGAGTAATTTTTTACTTCAGGAAATTTTGGAATAACATTTATAAAGATATTCTAAAGAATGGTCCCTAAAAGAGATCTGTGTGGGACACCTGCTTTAATAGCTCTAAATTTAGAATCAGCTTTCTTAACCATAACAACAAATTTTCTGTTAGTAAGATAGGAGTAAGAGTTTTTTTAGTTAAACAGAGAAAATTAAAAATGATAAGCTTATGGATTATACCAATGAATCATCAAAATGTATAAAATTATTTTAGAGTCATTTACGTCATATTAGAGTTTCAAATTCTCTACATTGCTACGTGTGTCTAGTAACACACTTACAATGCCGATACCGATGCAGCTCAAAAATTATGCGCAACAAGAAGCCGAAATGTGCGGATGTTTCAGCTGTCGGCCCTCCGAAATGCAATGGATAGGCCTCCAACCTGGAGAGCCTTCTTGATCACGGCTTTCTGCCAGCCCTAAGTAAGTATGCTCAAAATTTCATATATATATTTTTTTATATTTGATTCAAATATTTTTTATAGTGGTTAGCGAAGGAAAGTACTATATGTGCTATAGTTATGAAAATAATTTAGGTCCGTGAATCTACCAAAGAGAAAAGCAGCCCTTTACGAAATGAGTACTGGTTATAAAATATTTTTTCATAGTAATGAAGAACGTGAATTTGCTACTACCAACATGGTTAAATAATGTGATAAAAGCATGCATCTATTAACACACGTACAATGCAGCCACTTAATCTTCTGTTTAAAACCCGGGATCAGTACGAATGCAGGTCCCGCCGCTTTAAAAATGGAATTGACCGATCCTTTTGAAATTCTAACATCATTCGCAAGGTCTCTAATTGTAAATCGATGGTTTGCAAGCATTAAATCTTTAATTTTTTCGGACGTGAGATTCGTCGGTTGAGGTTGAGGGTCGACCAGAAGGATCTTCATCTTTAACGCGTTCTCTGCCTTCTTTGAACTGTTTATATCACATCTAAACATTTCTTTCAGATATGTGAGTATTTACCGAATGCCTTCTGCATTATTCTATAAGTTTCCGCAAACAAAATTTAATGTAAGATATTTGCACAATTAATTCAGACATTTCAAAATCGCCGGAATCAGTTTTAGCGTCTCACAAAGCCAAAGCGTAACTCAAACACTAATGAATATTTTGATGTCAAATTTCACGCAGTTGCCAAGAATAGTGCCAGCAATCTAAGAAAAGAAAAAACAAATTAAAATTCCATAAGCCCCGGGAATTTTAAATTGGAAATTGGTCTTTCTTTTGGTCACAGTATTATTTTCAATGCCAGCAACCTAAAGAAGAAAAAAAAAAATTTTAATTCCATATTCCCGAAAATTGGTTTTACTTTTTAGGTACAGTAGTATGTACAATTGTTATAAAAATATTTTATGTCTATAAATCTTACAATGAGAAAAACTACCCTTTACGAGATGAATAATGGTTACAAAACCTTTTTTTTTATAGTACTAAAAATATGTGAATTTGCTACTGTTATCATGTATAAATATAAATTGCTATTGAGAATTTTTTTAACTACAACGTCGCCAGAAATCTCTGCTTCATAGATATACTCCATCTGCAGTATGCAAAGTGTTGTCATGTGTGAAGGAGGTCACGTGGAAAATTTGTCAAACACATTAAAGTGTTGTCCTTTCTGATGCTTCTGTGTTCTTATTAATTCTTTTCACTTTTCTTAGTGCGTATAATGCTGGGGAGATTCGTGCTACTGGTACCATTCTAACGCTATTTATGGTTTTTTTTTTCAAGTAAAAAAACATTTTAGTTTCAACATTAAAAATTTTTGAAATCGCGTCATTGCAGCTGTAACTGTTACAGTTTAACTTTTTATTTTATATATGATTTTTGAGCGAATACCTCAAATTAAACCAAAATTTCATTTATTTATGAGATTTGGCCTATAACAAAAATAAAAAAAAAAAAATCGTAAAAAAAAAAAAAAAAAAAAAAAAAAAAAAAAACTGAAAAGTTAGACGAATTATTTTCTTTCCCAAAAACTCTATATTTATTCTTCCAAATTTAATTCATCGCCTTCAAAGTAATCCCCTCCGGACACAATGTATTTATGCCAACTTTTTTTTTCCAATCCTCAATGCATGCTAAAAAGTCATCGGCAGGGATGGCCTTCGAAGCGCTCAGCGATTCGCGTTGAATCTCTTCTATCGACTCGTCCCCGGAGTGGTCTTTTGAGTTTGGGGAATAACCAGAAGTCGCACGGTGTGAATACAGTGGTTGTGAAACGATATGGGTTTCATTTTTGGCTTAAAAATCACAAAGAATCAATACAGTGTGAGCTGGCGCATTCAGTGTTTTCGGTACTATTCGAGATTAGTCGCGTTTGAGGCCCAAATGGAATTAACCGATCCTTCTGAAACTCCAACATTATCAGCAAGGTCTCTAATTGTAAATCGACGGTTTGCAAGCACCAAGTCTTTAATTTTTGGACGTGAATTTCGTCGGTTGAGGTTGGCGATTGACCAGAGGGCGTTCTTCTCTGCTTCCTTTGAACTGATTATACCACTTGTAAACATTTCTTTCCGATATAGGAATGCTCACCGAATGCCTTTTGTAGCATTCTATAGGTTTTCCGCAAAAAAAAAAAAAAATGTGACCCAAGTTATTTACTCAATTACTTTAGACATTTCAAAAATCGCCGGAATCAGTTTTAGCGTCTCCCAAAGCCAAGCGTAACTCAAAGACTAAAGAATATTTTGAAGTCAAATTTTACACAGATGTCTAGGACAGTGGCAGCAATCTAGAAAAGAAAAACAAATTGAAATTCCATAATCCCCGGGAATTTTAAATTGAAAATTGTTTTACTTTTTGGTCACAGTAGAATTTTCAATGCACCCTTATATGAGTAACAATTATTCCTTTAGAATTCTTTTTAAAAAAGTGATAAAAAAGACATGCATCTATCAACACACGTACATTGCAGTGCTTAATCTCATGTTCACTAGCCGGGATCAGCAAGAACGCAAATCCCGACTCTCAAAAATTGAGCGCCCCAAGCAACTGCAATGTGTGGATGTGGCAGTCGTCGACCCTCCGAAGTGCAATGGATAGGCCTCCAACCGGGAGAACCTCCTTCTTGATCGAGAATTTCTCCGGCGCTTTGCGATTATGTCAAAAATTCATATTTTTGGTTTTATATATTTGATCCAAATAATTTTTATAGTGGTACAAAATAATTTACGAAAATACGAAAATAATTTATGTCTATAAATCTACCGAAGGTCTCGGTCTTACAAGATCATAACAGGTGGGCTGAAAAGTTCGTAGGCTGACACATAGATGGCGCTATTAAATCCATAGGATTTTTTAGTTAACCCTAACCTTCAATAGACACGTGTATAAATTTGACAGCTGTTGCACTGTTAGTATGCGAGTTATAGCATTTTTAGTGAAGTTATAGCATTTTTAGTGAAGTTATAGCATTTTTAGTGTTCGTCACGTGCAGTCCACTCGGCCGACTGTCGATTGGACTCCGGTGTGAAATGATGGAGCCATGTTTCATCCATTGTCACATATCGACGCAAAAATTCGGGTTTTTACGATTGAACAGCTCCAAACACGGTGCCATGGATGTTTGTAGTGGTTCGGAATCCACTAAAAATCATAAACCGTCGGTCCCGTGTCATCCTAGGATCAGCCCACCTAGAGAATTTGGGGGGGCAGTGTTACTTCGCCTTGTGCGTGTAGCTTGTCTACAAGCCACACGCACCTCCTGGGTAGTGCTAAGTGCGTAACGTCGGTGTAGCGCTTGTCTTAAGGCATCCAATGCACCCTACTGTCTCAGTGTTTCCCAGCTACATTAGAACAAAAACATCTACCAAAGGGAAAAAGTGCCCTTTACGAAATGAGTAATGGTTACATTTTTTTTTTAATAATAAGTGTGAATTTGCTACTATTAACATGTTTAAATTGTTAGCCGCTTTCAAAGTGTTGTCATGTGTAGAGGACGTCAGTTGGAAAATTTATGAAACACAGTGTGTGTCAGTTGGAAATTTTAGCACCTGTTGCTTTCTGTTGCTTCTGTGTTTTTATTAATTGCTTTCACTTTTTAGTGTGCATAGCGCAGGCGATTTTCGTGCTACTGGTACCATTCTAATACCGTTCTTTCAGTCCTATTGAAAATTTACATCAAATTTGTCCTCCATTTTTTTAAAAAATTTTCAATTTGCAAGCATTAATATTTTTTATAATTCCATTTCCAAAATGTGCGACTTTTTAGCCAAAAAACCCCTACTTATATTTTCTCAAACTGGGAAGTAGGAGAATCTCCCTTATTTTTTATTCGAAGAGGGAGTTACGAAGCATTTGAAATTGGAGTATAAAATTACCTCCTCCTTCCTTTCAAGCACCCCAATTGCTGCTACTGCCGGACTGCTAATGTCCAGTCGTAAAAGCAAAACGCAGAATGCGGAATATTTGGGCAAGTCTGTGCTTCTCTATGTGAAAAGAGAGTCGGCTTTGAATGTGACAGTTTGTTAGTAGGGGGCGAGTAGAAATTGAAATTATATATATAGATCCAATCCTTATATAAACGAAAACAGGCATGTATACCAACTTAAATATTCTAACTAATAAGCCAAATATTAAAATAAATTATAGTTTAAAAACTAAAAAACACGCTTTTTACGCTTTTTTTTTTTTTTTGAAAATAAGTTAATCAAACTAAAAAGTAAAAAATAATTGTTAACATATGAATAAAATTACCGACGAGCAAATTAATGTCACTGTTCTAAAAGCGTGGGGTGCTTTGTACGACATTTTTAAACTAACTCTGCATTTCGGAATGAAACTAGTGAAAAATTGTAACGATTGATATCGAGCACCCCACGCTTTTAGAACAGTGACATCCATTTTCTCGTCAATTTTATTCTTATGTTAACAATTATTTTTTTTGATTAACTCTAAAAGCGTGTTTTAAACTATAATATTTAAATGAGGTCCCGGTACGGAGGACTGGAACTATAGGAATCAAACAGGGAATCTCCCGATCCGTAGTCAGGTGCGTTACCCGTTGTGCCACTGTCTCACGCAGGTGTGGATGCCTTAGGTACTTTCATTCTACATGGGTTAAATTGCTCTTCATAAGTTAAAATAAAATCACTCATCCTGGCGATCCTAATCAGGATGAGATGCTAAACTTATCAAAATATTTTATTGCTGTCGGTCCTTGATAAGTCTACAACGTTTAAATTAAATCTGATCGCTTAAAGTATGGCAAAATCGAGCCCAAAGAGTCAGTTACAAACAAACATACATGTGAAACTACTAAAAGCGTATTAATGAGATATGAATATACTTCTGCCAAGATATATATAATGTAGCGCTAGTCATTTTTTTTATTTAGAAAAATAAGAATAATGGTGTTTTTAAAGAGTATTAAGAGTCTATAGGTAAAATTTTCTTTAGACCAAATATCTTATTTTAACATAGGTCCAGTAACCACTCTTATATTGTTTCGAGTCCTTGGTATGGAGGTGTCCATCGTTTCAAGAAACAAGGAGACTTGATGGCCTATTAGGACAATTTGCATAATCGTCTCGCATCTACTGTCAGGTTGATAACAGTCCAATGACAAAGCGTACAGGTTAGCTTGCTTCGAATCCCCTGGGGATGTCGACCGTTTTCAGAAACGAGGTGTGGTTTGGTTTGTTGCTCTATGGTCATTTTGTGCACACTTTGGACTAATTATACCGGGACCTACAATTTAACGTGGATTCCGAATCACTAACAAAAATCCATGCCATCGCCAGGATTCGAACCTAAAACCTGTGCTACCGAAGGCCAGGGCACTAGGCAATTGGCCATCATGCCGAGGAGACTTAATGGCGATTTTGAGAATAAGCATAAGTGTCTCGTATAGACAGTCAGGTTGCCTGACGTGAGCTTATCTGGTTTTCACACACACTACAGGCAAATGAGAAACGGTTACCCCTAAAACGCCATCCCGGAAACATCTTGGTGGTATGTTCTTGTCATACATAAAAAGAAACATAAGGCCTGCTGATGAATCCTAAAACAAGTGGTAACATAGATTTACAGCATTGATTGCAGTCACTATTTTGAGAAACAAAGAGATTCGATGGAATGTGTAAAATGATAACATGTTTAAAACGTATCGTATACTGCTTAGTCTGTTTAATGGATTTTTTTCGAGCTTTCTATATAATATAATATATAAGGGCCTGAATGGCCGAGTGGCTAAAAACTCTGGCGCTCGAACTTGTTACTCCGCGTCCGTAGCTTATCTTCAAGCTACATGCACCTCCTGGGGTAGTGCTAAGTGAGTAACGTTTGTGCAGCGCTTACCTTAAGACATCAAAGCCAAGTGTCTAAGTGTTTGCCAGCTACGTTAGAAAGAAAAAAAAAATATAATGTAATATATAAATGTTGCGCAATTATTCTTGAAACTCTGAGGGTTGATGGCCAACCGTGTAGCGCTCTAACCTTTGATACCACAGGCTTCAGATTCGAAAATCCTGGCAGTGGCATCGATGTTTACTGGTGATTCGGAATAAATATTATACGCCCGCTTTTAATAAGAACCCACATGTTACTTCCAGAAAAATGCTATTCGAACCAGCAACCTCCATTTTTTTCTGCATAGAAAATATTTTTCATATTTGTATTTTATTTCCATATTTATATTTGCTTAAAAAGTATTTTTGAAACAAAAAAACAAAATATGGATATTATGTATCACAGAAAAATATGCGCTCTTACCTTTTTGTATCCCAGACTTCAGGTTCGATTCCAAGCGGTGGCATGGATGTTTGCCAGTGGTTCGGAATGCACGTTAAACTAAAGGTTTCTTCAGGTCTAATTAGACTAAATTGTGCACAAAATATCCTTAGAGAGACAAACCGAACTTCGACAAGAAAAACTTGGATTAAATAAGATTTAAAGATTCATAGATGATTTAACATTTCATTGAAAATTTGAAGAGATTCTTTTACTCAAGAAGTAAAATGCCTTTTACGTAGTTTTTCATCTAACGATCTGAATAGCAAGTTGATAAATGCCGTATCACTTTTTTATATATATACGCTCCCTTATGATAAGAACCCTCATGCTACGTCCAGAAAATGCTATTCGATCCAGCACCTCCATTAGGGACCCCGCTCCAGGACCCCGAAAGGACATTTCAGGAAACTTTTTCGCCACTAGTGCCCGGATGGTAGTAAATCCGAATGCTGTGGCCTTCCAACCCCAACGGTCAAGCTACACCCCACCCCTAGCAATTAATCTCAACTCTATGGAATTCTTTCGGACATAACGTCAGATCTTAATGGTGAAAAATGACCCCAAATACCAGAAGTGTGTTTCCCTAAAAGGGCAACGAATCCACTTTCTAGAGAGAGAGAGAGAGAATATCGAAAAATTCTGGAGGTCCTTATTTTAATTATGGGGTGGATGCAGAGAAATTTCAGAATCGTTTGCAGCCTGAGTTGTGGTGTCTTGGATGGCAAAAGATTTTGTTGAATCGTGGAAGTGTTTATTGTCATAATCTGGTCGGTTTTAAGATATAAAATTCAGCATTTTGGGGACTGTATGTCTGAGTTGGGGCCTGTTTATGACGTTCCTTGGCGATATCGACACTGGATTTGGAAAGAAAAGTGGTTAAGTTGGCCATATTTTTGGCGGGCTACTTCCGCTGCCTTTCTTAAAAGGACATTGAAGACACAATTTGGTCCATAAATTGCAATTCAGGAAAAACACTCACGCCAAAAATGGGATTGATTTTCTTATTAAGTCGGCAAACACAAAAAGTTCAACATAACATAATAGGTGTAAAGTAACAGTAATTTGTATCAGTTGGATATAATTTCGCGTAGTCGTTACTGTAAAATGCTGTAATAAAGTAAGTTTATGTTTCCATGTCAACGCATAACTTCCAGTGGCGTATTATACTTAGAAAACATCTTGGCGTAAAATAGGTTTTTGTTGTCTGAGTGAGTAGAAAAGTTTTATTTATCTCAGTTTATATTTTTCCATATTGCGTTTCATAATTAAATTGAATACATTCTGTTTAAATTTAGTGGTTTTTTTTGTGTGAAAATATTTCTAATGGTATTTTAGTAACAATTAAATCCAAACAAGTTTTTGAATATTAAAATTAAATACTGTTAAAGTAAATATACATTTTCTAACCCTTAATTTTTAATTTACATTTAACCTGATAATATTTGGATAATACTTAAAGTACTTAAAGTACAATAATTTCAGTGAGTTTGTAAATATTTTCCAAAAACATATTTTTACCTATTTTTTCAATATACAAACATGGCACTCCGTTATGTTAGTCAGGGCAAAAATACGATGTTACCTACCAATAGTTGCATTGGGATGATTAGTTCTTTTGATTGTGATTGTAAAATATTTTTCAAATCATATTTTTATCTATAATGTTTACAATATGCAAGCATGATACTATGTTATGTTAATCACTTCTCGTTCAATGAAATTTTCATGAAGATATACTGTTCTCTTTATTTTGTTACAATATTTTTTTTTTTGCATAGAAAATATTTTTTTTACATTTTAATTTAATTATATACATACATTTATATACTTACAATACAAATATTTGTGTAAAAATATTTTATACTTAATTATATTATAGTTTAATTAATTAGTATAACTAATATAAAATTACAGCATATTAATTATAATATATATAATTATAGTTAGTATACTTAATATACTTACATTTGAGTAAAAACGTTTTACAAAACAAGATACCAAAATATAGATATTTTGTATCACAGAAAAATATCATGTATTACTTTTTTTGTACAACACAAGTACTATAAATAATTTTTGTTTTCCATTTCATACTGTAGATATTCTTCTAAGTAATATTATACGTTAATAAGTGTTAAAAATATCCAATTCCACCAACCTGGGCGATATCTAAAAATGTAATCTAATATCAGGACACAACTTCTGTTAAAATAGAAAACATATTATTTTTGTATAATGAACATTTCTTTTGTGAAATATTTGTGATATAATATTTTTTTCACAATGCGCATAATATAAACAATTTTTATTTTCAATTTAATACTGTAGGTATTCTTCTAAAATATATTATACGTTAATAGGTATTGAAAATATCCAATTTCACAAACCAGGACGATGTCTAAAAATTGAATCTAATATTAGTACTTCCCTTCTGTTAAAATATAAAACATATTTTTTTGCATAATGAAAAATTTTTGTGAAATGTTGACATATTTAATTCTTAATTAAAATTTGTGTAATAAAAGTTTAACAGATCAATATATCCAAATCCGTATATCGGGGAGTTTAGAAAAATATTCCTTAATGCATCTCAACACAGTATTAACATTTGATATTTTGCATTGAATAAGTAATTTTTTCTATTAATTACATGTAATTACCTAAAATATCTAGCTAAGTAGCATTATGCGCTAATAATTGTTGGAAATATCAATTCAGCAAAACAGGGTTATATGAAATCTCAGTTGGAAAAAAACGTGTCAAATATCGGGTTTTCACTCACGCAAACCCATGAAAAAAAGAATATCCCATTTCCGTCATGTAATTCATCATGCCAATTAAATATTATGATGGAAGACTTCATGTTAATTCATGTTTTTCAGAGTATTATTAAAGGCTATATGATCAAATTATATGCATTATTTTAGCTTTTTCAAAAGGAATTTTTTTCTATAATTGAATTCCATTCTTTGATCAAACATGAAAAAGAAAATTAATAAATTTTTTTTGTTTATCACTTTTTGATTTATAAAATATTTAACCAAGTATCGTTTGCTTGAATTGTATTTTCAAAAGATTTATTTTTTGAAAAATAAAAAATTTATTTTGCATAAATATTTATCAGCGTTTTGGAATATTAATCTATGAAGATATATTTATTTATTGGTCGGAAAATAAACTTTGTTAAAATACATTACGGGCGCAAACGATAATTGTTTAAATACTTTATAAGTCAAAACAATAAGCAAAAAAATTTTATTAATTTTTATTTCATTCTGATTTTCTACCTATTTCTTTTTCTATTTTTATATCTATAAAATTATTGATGTATTATAAGAAATTATGGAAATTCGTAAAATTATGGCTATTGGTTTGAGGAATGGAGTTGTGTCCTGACCCCTTTCATTTGTGTCCTTGACCATTTTCAATTTTCTTTTACATTTCTTTCAAGAGTTAATTATTACATAATTAAATAATGTGAAATTGTTTTAAAAGATCGTTCGGTGAAAAAAAAAAAAAACAGTTTTTATTTCGAAGTGAAAACAAGATTTTTCAAACAAAGAAAATCGTTTGGAATTCTAAGGTTTTTTTATTTTTTAAGATTGGTGTTATGTGTTTTGTTTTTTAAATTCAATTCTAATTTTAAGGGCAATATGTATAACAGCCCAGCTGATTATTTATTTTTCAATTCCTCCTATTTGCTCACACTCTCCCTATATATATCTTCTTCACATTTTCAATCGTTAATAGAATACTTTTTATTTATCCACTCAGATCAAAAAATATATTTTTTGAACTTGTAGGGGATGACACTGAATGTTAATACAGTTTTTCAAATATTAATTCAGTAATCAAATTTAATTCATTAATTTTAGTTTTTCTTAGATTTAAGTTGCAAGTACCTACCAGTAGATGTCGCCAGATCTAAGAGGAAAATTTCAACTTAGAAAGTAGGAATTGGTTTCTTATTTTTTTTTTTTTATATTACTTGTTTTTTATCTTATTTTATTTTTTTCCACAAGTTACAAACAGTTTTTACAAAAGCATTTAGAATAGAATATATTGACTTTTAAATACTTATCTTAATATGTTATATATATATATATAATAACGTATGTTTTACCCATAAAATTATAGTTTTGGGGGTGCAGTTGTGTTCCAGATCCCTTTCATTCGCGTCCTAGACATTAAATTTTTGTTTTTTTTCAAGGATTATTAATTATATAATGTGACATAATTCTAAAGATCGTCTAGTGAAAGCAAAGACAGCTTCATTTCAAAGTGAAAACGAGATTGTTCAAAGAAAATCGTTTGGAATTATATATATATATATATATATATATATATATATATATATATATATATTTTGAAGATTGCTGTTATGTTTTTTGTTCTTACATTAAATTCCAAATTTTAATGATGAACTGTAAAATGACCAGATTGATTATTTATTCATTTATTTATTTTATTTTTTCTTTACAATATTTCAAACAATTTTAACAAAAGAATTTACAATAAAATAGATTGACGTATCTAATTGTTTTATCATTTTTGTGAAATTTATGTGTACTTACTACTGTAATCCTACATATTCAAAAATGCACTGCATAATTACTTCTTTTATAACTTTGCAATTTTTACTCCAATTTTTTTGAAAAATGTGCCTTAAATTAAATTATTAAATTATGTGTCTTATATAACACGATTAAAATTCTCATTTATTTTTTATTCCAATAAAAATGATCTTAACAACATTTTAATCTATTTGTTATTTTAAAAATAAAATTAGACGAATTTATTATAATTTAACTTCAGTAATATTTAATTCACAGAATGATTTTAAAAGTTATATTCTTATTTACAATTTTATTGGACAAAACATTTTTGGATCATTAAAAATATGACCACGAAAAAAATTTTACTCCAAATAGTGTATGTTTACACGAATCACTTTGAGCTCTGTCATGATTTGAATAAGCATCTAAATAATCTTTTATTCTAAAAATGACATTTATGGCTTGTTTTTAATCGCCTAGCTTCTCAGCAACTCAAAACATGCAAGATTCAAAGCTAAGTAGCACGCGGGAAAACATTTATTGCTCCTAAACCTAAAAGATTTTTCAAAGGCCTGTATTTTTACAGCCATACTTGATATACGCAAAGCATTTAAAAGCGAAACAAGTACGAAAACATAAAACCAACCTCTGCTTTTACCCCTGTAGAGTTTTTAATCTTTATTAAAGAAGCTGCAAAAACGGTTAAAGTTAAGGCACTTAAACTTAGTTTTAATTTTTCCGAGGCTCTTACTCTGTCTTTTTAAGGCTTTTCTAAAGCTTGCCTAATTAAAAGTTTCTTTAAGTTAATCTTCAGATTTTTAGAGCCTGCTGAAAATTTTTGCTGTGAAGTATAAAAGGCATTATAAAAGGGCGTTGGCAACCAGTTTTCTCATGGTTAAATTAATTGTTTAGTGTTGCTTAATTTTAGGATTTAATAAAAGTGTTTACATCCTAATATCTTTTAATACTATACCAAATCAACTTTCGAATCGTACACAGAGAAGCAGATATGGCCAGAAGTATGCTACTGTGTGCAAAAAGTAAGACCAATTTTCAATTTAAAATTCCTGGCCGAAACAAACAGTACAAAAACCGTATAACATGGTTGGTATGATGGTTAATATGGAGTATGTCTCCCGCACGATGCAATACAGGCCTTACAACGCCTAGGTATGCTGAGTATCAAATTATCAATCTGATCTTCGGGAATATTACACCACTCATCAAGCAATGCCCTCCGAAGTTCCGGTTGACAAGTGGGAGGGGGTTGACGGGCTGCAATTCGTCGGACAAGCATATCCCACACATGCTCTATTGATTCAAGTCCGGCGAGTATGCTCTCCAATCCATACGGGTGATATCTTCCAATTGAAGGCATTCGTCTACAATGTTTGCACTGTGAGGACGGGGCGTAGTCATCCATAAACAGAAATTCAGCACCCATGGCGCCCCGAAACAAACTTACATGTTGTTCCAGAATAACATCCCGATAGATGTGGCCTGTCATCGTTACACTCTGAACATGCAGGTCAGTTCTGGAACGAAGAATAATTCCTCCCCCAAACGAGCCATCCTAAACCACCGTAACGGTGTTCTCTTGGTGATAACGGGTACCTGGCGCTCTCCACATGAAAGTCCGGCGAGAATCAGACTGCAAACTAAACCTGGACTCATCGGAAAACATCACACAAGACCACTGTTGCGGTGTCCACAATGCATGCTCTCTACTCCAGGTTAATCGCAGGCGACAGTGAGTTGCGGTAAGTGGAACACATGTGACAGGCCTACGAGCATACAGACCAATGTGCACTAAGCGTCTGTACACGGTCTGCCTTGAAACTGCCGTACCGGTAGCTGAAGAGAGCTGACGAGACAGGTCTGATGCTGTGCTCCGTCTGTTTCTTTTGGCAGTAACTGCTAAATACCGGTCCTCATTCGGCGTTGTAACTCGAGGGCGACCTGTGCTGTAACATCTACTCACATTACCATCATCTTGGAATCGTTGCCAAAGCCTAAAGATGACACTCTGGGCGATTCCAAGTTCCTCGGATACTTCTAGCTGGGTACGTCCACATTCCAGTCGTCCGATAATTCTACCACGTAAAAAATCATCCAAATGCTTCCTTTGTGCCATAACTATGCGGTTATTGCACTGAAAGGCTTTTAAAGCGCTTTGTGAACAATTTTACTTCTTTTGCCACCATTCCGTATGTACCCTCTCTTACACTCTCGTCATTGTGACGTACTATCCGCGCCATCTGGTGGTTTCCTGTAATTTGCATATTCTTCTTCAAGATGTGTGTGATAATTCTACAGGTGAAATTTTTATTTTAGAGTTCAATTTCTGTGTGATCCTGAATTATCCTTAATTATGGACATGAGTGTATTTTAATTTTCTTAAGAGTGGTGTTTTGATAGAAAACAAATTCAAAGCGGAGAAAAACTTAAATGTAAGTGGAAAAAATAAAATGACAAAATAAATCAAATTACGTTGAAAATTATTTAACTATTATATTAGGGGAACAAACTATTAAGTATATAACTTGTAATTAAATACAAGTGTGTTTGAGAACACAGAACAAAGTGGTTGACTTTTTTGAAATAAACCAATCACAGGGTTTGTGTTAATATATACTTTTAAACACTAAGAATACAGTAAATTTAGTAGTGAATATATTGTTTTTAAATTATAGGCACGTATTTGAGGGCTGATGATACTATAACTGCATATATATAGGAGTTTCAGCGTTGCACAGGAAACCACAGAAGGCACCTGCTATACAGAATCCATTATGCTATTATAAGAGGCATCACTAAGGGTAAAATATTGAATATTCTAGGCTCCGAACTTTTCTTTTCCTACACAACAAAAAAAAATCTGTGACGGATATGGAATGGACACAATACATCAATCTATATAGTGTCCATTCGTAGGATAGACACTGGTAGTTACAGTCTGGAATCATATGTCCTGTGTAGGAGTTCGTATGACCCGACTCGTGGCCCAGCGGCAACGTGTGCCTCTGGGGAGCATTAGGGCTGAGTTCAATCCATTTGCGGCTTTGTTGTAGGCACTGTTTAAAAAAAAAAGTAGACTCGCTAGTCGGACTACCTGGTGGAATTTTCCAAGTTTTCTTCCATACGATACGGGGTTTTGTTCCCCCTAAAAGTCATCCCGGAAGGCACTGCCTTTCTTTTTCAGCGACACGAAGTTAAGTCAGTCTTCCTCCTACAACTGTTTCATCAAAACAAAACTGCCTCTCGCTGTCCCTCCTTCCATGAGATTCATGTACTTGGTCTAGATGTTGTGACGAAGTTGATAACCATCCGGGAAACATCTGGTTTTTATTAATAATTAAAAAAATAAATGTTTTTCTAATGATGGCCATCGAATAATTGGTAGAAAAATCGAAGCTCATGTATTTTGGCATATCAAAAGTGATATTTTCAATTAATTTTTAATAGATAAGACACGTTTTAAACACATTGACATATCAAAAGCATTCTTCTTAATTGGCACAACAGCCCTCTGGCGGGCTTCAGACCGTCTAACTACTGGTAGATTTCGAGACAGAAACTATTTTTCTTTTTACGGAGTAGGGTTGTAAACTTTACATCCAACGCTCAACAGTCCTATTAGACTGGTATCTACTGTTTAAATTGATTCCTCACCGCTACAAACATCTATGGCACAGCGGGACTCGAACACGAAACCTGGGGCACCGAGGGCCAGTCATTCGGCCATCAGTACCCTCAAAAGTATTATATTTAAATAATATTTAATAGATTAAGACATGCATTTTACCATGCAACAGTAAAAATATGCATGTCTGGCAGTGGTTTTTTGTTATCAATCTTACTACAAGAAATATTGAAATGACACGTTTGGCAACTAAATTGACATCAGACTTTATGAACAGCAGAACGATAATTTTCACTTATCGAATTTAAGAGCGTGCTTGTCTGAGGTTGTCAAGGGTGATTTGGCATAAGAGATAAATAATTCGTTCAGATGAATCTGAAAGTAATTGCTGCTTTAAAGCGCGAAGTTGTCCAGCAATTAATCTTGCAGTCATAAATCACATCTCGCTGAGGTAACATCCGTGATGAATGAATTATTTTCTGCTCTCTTTAGAACAGAAGAGTTACAGAGCAGATTTCATAAACAGAAAACATGTTTTCATCCGATATGATGAGACTATTTTGACCTCTTTATATTGTGTGTGCGTGTGTTGTGACTAATCCTCAGTGTCCCACAGTGGCGGACGGACATCCACTGAGTAATCTACTCATGGATGAAGGTAGAGAACAGCTTTTGTTGTGATGGAACATCCATAGGTAGAAGTCTGACTTGGCTGCGTGCCACTAAAGAAGTAGAGCAGTGGCTTCTGGAGTAGACTTTAACTGCCGAAAACCTGAAAAAATCGCATAAGACAGTCCGACTAACGAAGCAAGATGCTGAACATCACAAACGCCATCGAGTCCCGTCATTTTTTAAATTAGTGTCTACAATATAGCTTTGCCCGCTTATGGAACCTCAGCTCTAATTCTCACCAGCGGTGCATGTTTCCATTGAACAACAAGTCGGGTTCTTTACATTGTAATGCGCGCAATATGAAATGCCTGCAATCATACCATAAACCGTACAGCTCTCTTTCCAGACATTAGGTCATTCGTTGCTGAAACTCCAGATGCTGACTCTCCTCCTCCACTTTCACTGTGCTCTAAAAAGTAAGACCAATTTTCAATTTAAATTTCCCGAGGCTTATGGAATTTCAATTTTTTCATTTTAGGTTGCTGCACTGTTCTTGACATCTGTGTGAAATTTGACGTCGAAGTATTCATTAGTGGTTGGGTTTACGCTTGGTTTTGAGACTCTAAAAAAGTGATTCAGGCAATTTTTGAAATGTCTGAATTAATTGAGCAAAGAATTTGCATTCAATTTTGTTTTTTGCGGAAACGCATAGAATGTTGCAGAAGGCATTCGGTGAGCATGCCTATATCGGAAAGAAATGTATAGAAGGGTATAAAACAGTTCAAAGAAGGCAGAGAACGCGTTGGAAGACGAAGACCCTTCTGGTCGACCATCCACCTAACCGACGAAGCTCACGTCCAAAAAATCTATCTTTAAAAATTAGAAGAATCACTTAAAGAAATGCCTTTGGATCAATTGAAGAGTGACCGAAGCTATTCGCTACATGCTCACAGTCATAGATTATTGAAAGATTATCTTTGGTTTATGTCCATTGAATTGTTATAGCATGTTTTTATAAATAAGAATGAAAAATGTCAAGTAAGAAGGATAATAGATGCATATACAACAAGGAAAATAGGACATTTTAATTAATCATTTGCAAAAGAAAAAAAAAAGAAAATAGATGATTGTCTGCTTACTAGTGGAGCTTGCTGCTTGACACTTCAGAAACAGAAGATCTGGGAGAGAACAGTTCTAGCTCAAGCTTTCTATTTCTAAACAGAGTAATGCTGCAAATTAGAGGGAGCTAAGAACAGAGTTACCAGTAAAAGAGACAGAGTCATAAAACTTTTAAAAAGATAGTAGAGACGAATTGTCTAGTCATTTGGAAGGTCAAGAGAGTTCCTATCACCTTAATTTCTGATGTTAAGGTGAGTTTATAAGAACTTTATTTTTAAGTCTTGAATAATTTTAAATTTGATTTGGCTGCTGAGCCTTAAACCGGACTTTCATATCTTATCGTGGATGCATATAGTAAATGCAGAAGAGTAATTTTTATTCGTTATAGAGAGTTTCTGACAAATGAGTGGTAAGTTAAAATATCCGAATGAAAACTTAAAAAAATGTTCTTAGGTTATTAATATACATATGATAAGGGAGGTGATTTATCAAGGGTGACACCCAAGTATTTCTCTTGGGCTTTCGAATACCAGTTGACAGTGTTATTAAAATGAGGATATTAGATAAGTAATATGAGCCTGATGGCCCACAGGATAGTGCTGCGGCTCTCGGTACCACAGGTTTCGGGGCGTGTCCCGGCTGTACCACGGATGTTTAACCACTTTTAACAGTAGGTCTCGGATTTAACAGCGGATCGTAGAGCGTTGTGGGGATAGTACACACCGCGTCAGTAGCTTATCTTCAAGATACACACGCACTTCTCCTGGGCAATGCTAAGTGATTAACGTCAGTGCAGCGCTTGCCTTAAGTCATCGAAGACAATTTGCCCAAAGATTCACCAGC
>BPLR01002673.1:0-75088 GCA_021605095.1 Caerostris extrusa | reverse complement strand
TTGCCAGCTCGGAGTATAATCTCATCGTCTGAGGGATGGTCTAGGCCAGGGGTCTCCAAACTAATCCAAATCTTAGGGCCATATTGTTTACTCCAGTACCAAGGGCCAAAATCATCTAATTTTTTCTGCCATTATCTATAATTTCTAATGTTTTAATGTGTTTTTTATCCAAATTATTACAGCAACAAAGCTATTCTCTGTCGCAGGCCGGATTGACGACACTGGCTGGCCGAATTTGAATCTGGGCGGGGACGTGGAGTTTGGAGACCCCTGGTCTAGACAATGTATGGCGGCGACAACAGCTGGGTAATCAAAGACATGATGAATAAGCTCAACATCAAGGAAGTTATATTATTTTTGGTATTTTTTAACTCTGTCAGCAGAAATTTTCATATTTTTGTGGTGCTTCGTCCATAATCTTGTGAGAGTAATAGCTGTTTTTCTGTCGACATTTTAGTTCTGAAATTTGGTATTTAGTTTTGATAAGACGGAATTATAAGTTTAGATTTTGCCAAGGCATTTGCATTTGCATGGAAGTAGAAATGACAGTATGATGCAGACTTCTTGTATTCTTTGCTAAAGAATCTTCAATTTCATTAAATTCAAATCCATATGAGCATGGATCATTTGCAGGATAACATTCTGTGCAAGCAGTAGATTTGTTCTAAAAGAGATTTAGTTTTCAAGTTCATACTTCAGAAAAACTTTTATTAAAAACCTGTAAGACGGATCTTAAGTCAGTGAAGATAGTAATTCCATTAATTTTGTCTAGATTAGTGATTTACTTAATGAAATTTCGTTAGTTTATTTTGTATTTCGTTTAGCAATATGTCAAGACGCAGCAGAAATGTGTGGTTACGAAAATGTAAAGCTTTGAATCGATCTGTTTCAAATCGACAAAATAAAACAAAATGAAAGTAAACTTATGAAAGTCTTCCATCTAATACTGAGAATATACAGAAAGGAAAATATATCAGATGTTCTGCACAAGAATTTCATATTAATAATGTATCTCAGAAAACAAAAGTAGATGTGAACCTACTATCCAAATTGTTTCCAAATCTGGTGTGCAACTCATGTAAGAGTTTTTCCATAAATAATAAAATAATAAAGGGGAAAATATGGATTTTCCCACAATCTAAAAGTTACATGCCATATATTGCCACAAGTGGAAAGTGAAACATACATCTAAATAAATTATAGTTTAAAAAAATTAAAAAACACCTTTTAGAGTTAAACTAAAAAAAAAGTAAAAATAATTGTTAACATAAGAATAAAATTACTGACGAGAAAATGAATGTCACTGTTCTAAAAGCGTGGGGTGCTCGATATTAATCGTTATAATTTGTCATTAGTTTCATTTCGAAATGCAGAGTTAGTTTAAAAATGACATACAAAGCACCCCACACTTTTATAACAGTGACATTAATTTTCTCGTCAGTAATTTTATTCTCATGTTAACAATTTATTTTTTACTTTTTAGTTTGATTAACCCTAAAAGCGTGTTTTTTAGTTTTTTAAACTATAACATTTAAATGAGTTCCCAGTACGGAGGACTGGCACTATAGTTCTTACAATAAATTAATTGTGAGTAAAACAAAGCTAAAAGCGGATATGTCGAGCCAGTCCAGGATTCGAACAGGGGAATCTCTGATCCGTAGTCAGGCGCGTTATCCGTTGCCCACCTCCCACGTAGGTTTGAATGTCTTAGGTACTTTCATTCTACATGGGTTAAATTGCTCTTCATAAGTTAAAATAAAATCACTAATCCTGGCGATTCTAATCATGATGAGATAATAAACCTATCAAAATATTTTAGTGTCGTTGGTCCTGATAAATCTACAACGTTTAAAATAAATCTGATCGCTTAAAGTAGGGCAAAATCGAGCCCAAAGAGTCAGTTACAAACAAACATACAGGTGAAACTAATAAAAGCGTATTTTCAAAAGGATTGTAATCAGGGCATTGCAGTATGTGTAAAAAAATACAAAATCTGCGGCGAAAAATCATCAGAATATTGTAAATGGTATGAAGGCCATAAAAATTCATTCAGCGTCAATCATCAAGGACCTCCAGGTTCAATGTAAGCTGGAAATGGAAGTAACATATAAGCTATGGGTAAGATCGCAAAAATAGGTACATTACACTTTGAAATTTGAAAGAAGAAACTACTAAAAAACTCACACGATATTATTAGAATGATATTTTGAGAAATAAGGAGATATAAATTCAATGAAGACTGCCACAATATCAAACGGAAACATAATAACTGTCATTCTGTAAAATATTCGCGGTATTTTTATAAGCAACATCAGTGAGGAATTACATACGTGGTCCGCAAAAACATCTTTCAATGAAAATTATTTGGAAATGGATTAAATATTCGAAAGAGGCTTTTGCTTAGCTCCCTCGTGTTGCATTTGCAGTGGTGATTCAGTTTCAGAATTCAATCTAAGAACTTTTGAATTATTACAAAATGTGCATTCTGAAAATAACTTTTATTTTTAACAGACAATCAAGACAATCAAGATATTTTTTATTCTGTATCAAGATATAAAAAACTCAGAAATAGACCGTGATCTTTTAATTTTTACTCAAAAATAATTGATGGTAACATATAAAGTCTGAATCTTTTTGATTATATTTTAAAATCAGAATATATTTTAAATTCTATCAGAATATATAATTGGCAAATATGTTTCTATCAGAATATAAATTGGCGGGTATGTATGATTGGGAGGAAAAGTGCAACGTAGATTTTTTTAGTTTTCTATTTACAATGCTGTTTTAAGAACATAAAAAGTATTGATTTTTGATGTTAAGAAATATATATGAGTAACATTATATACATATATATTTTATGCATGTATGAACATTTTATATATATCATTTTATACTTTAATTAATGCGATAAATAGTATTTTGCATTTAATTTTAAATAGACTTGTAGTGAAAGGTAAGTTTATTTCCTCCAAGGCATTTTTTCCATTTATTAACTTGAATTGAAAAAATCACATATATAGTATTAAAGACATGGCCATCAAATGTTTTATATTTGCTTAAATTTATACAGTTCATTACTATACGTGCAATACGTATAGCATTGAAATAATTTAAGGAGTTATTTTTCACAAATGGTAACTTAAAATGGATTTTTTTCCATGTTCATCTTTCCTTCACTTAATTGTTTTAAAATTTTTAAGATTTTTTTTTTTTTTTTATTTAAGATAGATTTTTACCGTTTTTTGTACATGTTCTTTATTGTATATGTGATAAAACTATAGATGGAATTAACATTAAAACTTGTAGCATTTTTTTAATTCATTTCTATCATTTTTCACTGTATATCACAATAAAAATTTATAATAAATATAATTTAAAAATGTATGTAAGTATATATTGCATAAAATAGCAGAAGTGTATATTACAGAAGCCTGTATTATTAAATATATATTACCGACGTATATATTACAGACTTTTGTAAATGTAAAAAAGCAAAAAATGACAATATTTAAAAAAGGTTTATAGAGATATAAGAAATTCCTAATTACATAATTTTTTTAAAAAATTTAAATCAAATGTTCAGTTAAAAAATTTTTTGTCAATGTGTATTTTTAAATGAATATTGAAAAGGAATACAGTCACAAATTTTATCATTATTCTAAAAAGTAATAAAATAAATGTTGGAAAGATATAGTGTCTTACAACTGTTTCTTTTAGTCTTTAAATGCAATATTAGTTCTATGGATTCTAAGCGAAAATTGCAAATAGAGAAGTTTTTCACTTGCTGAAAAGTTTTGTTATACCTAGATGAGTGACATAGTTTATATTAAAATGATTTGCCTTTGATTAATTTTTTCGAAGCAACCCGATGTTTTAAGAAAACATTGTTTTTTTTTTAAATTCTATTTTTATTTCATTTGAAATGGTTGGTAAAAAACAATGCTAAGTCACAAAGCAATAATTTACGTCAATTCTAACATGTTGTCATGGCAACCTTTTGGATTGTTTCTGTAATTTAAAAACACTTTTAATATTTATCGTTTTATATTCCATATATTTTTTTGCTTACTCTTTTTGTTTGTAAGTTTAGATTACCATTTCATTTGTATCACGCACTGTAGCTATAATAATAGCGATTCAGGGAAAATAATTCCTTTCTCATCCAACATTTTCTACTTCTTTTTTTTTTTCGGTAAGATAATTCTTCGGAGAATTACTAGGCTCTTTTCTCTAATAAAGGCACAGAACAATATTTCCATTAGCTGAAGTGGTTCCCATCAAATCCTGGTGTTCGATTGTAAAAAACTCTTTTCTAGATTTCTCTAATCTACTTTTATTACTGCCAAAAGAAGATAATCTGTAACAAATATTTTATGCTTTCCAGATGAATAAAGATTATTCTTGGAAAAAAAACACAAATTCAAAATATTTTTGCATTATTAATTTCTGAATTTGAGTTCAATTTTAAGATAAAAACGAAATAATTATACAGAGTATTGAATTTTGTTTGTTCTTTAATATATGGAAATACATCTAGATTAACAATTTTGCACTAATGACATTTGAGAAGTTTAGTTTTTAAATACTTTTTATCCAATGAAGAAACTTATGATGTGCCAGCTAATGGCCGATAGACAGCTAAATTGCTGAATTCTTCATGATGGGGAGCGCATGTATAAAAAATACATAAAACTGTGTTAGAGTAATACCTTTTTTTTTAAGTAAGTTTTCAGAAAATTAGCCCCGGATATACTTTCCATAACAGAAAAAATAACATTAATATCAATTACACAATTTTATTATAATTACAAGGTATTCACACGATTTTCATGACATTTGTTCGAGTAATAACTTTTTTGGTAAGTTTTCAGAAAATTAGCACCAGATATACACTGAAGTGACAAAAGTCATGGAATTTGCAATATGCAAATTTTCAGATGGCAGTAGCATCGCGTAGAACAGGTATAAATGCGCAGTGCTTTCATTTCATTTCTGTTCAAGTTATTCATGTGAAGAGTTTTGACGTGATGATGACCGCACGACGGGAATTAACGGACTTTTGAACGCGGAATGTTAGTGGGAGCTAGACGCATGGGTCATGCCATTTCGGAAATCGTTAGGGAATTCAACATTCCCAGATCCACTGTGTCAAGAGTGTGCCGAGAGTATGACATTTCAGGCATAACATCCCACCATGGACAGCGCAGTGGTCGACCGCTTGCACTTAACGACCGAGACCGGCGACGTCTGAAAAAGTCGTAAATTCTAACAGACAAGCAACACTGCGTCAAATAACCGCAGAAATCAATGTGGGACGTACAAGGGACTTGTCTGTTAGAACTGTGCGGAGAAATTTGGCTTTCTTGGGCTATTCCAGCAGAAGACCGACTCGAGTGCCTTTACTGACAGAACGACACGCTTGCAGCGACTTTCGTGGGCACGTGAGCATATCGGTTGGTCCCTACATGAATGGAAAACCGTGGCCTGGTCCGATGAGTCACGATTTCAGTTGGTAACAGCTGATGGTAGGGTTCGAGTGTGGCGCAGACCCCACGAAGCCATGGACCCAAACTGTCAGCAAGGCACTGTTCAAGCTGGTGGTGGCTCCGTAATGGTGTGGGCTGTTTTTCATGGCATGGACTTGGTCCTCTTGTGCGACTGGACAGAACATTGACTGGAAATGCTTATGTTCAGCTACTTGGAGATCACTTGCAGCCATTCATGGACTTCATGTACCCAAACAACGATGGGATGTTTATGGATGACAATGCACCATGTCACCGGGTCACAACTGTTCGCGATTGGTTTGAAGAACATTCTGGACAATTCCAAAGAATGATCTGGCCACCTAGATCGCCCGACATGAATCCCATCGAGCATTTATGGGACATCATTTAGAGGTCTGTTCGTGACCAAAATCCTGCACCATCAACGCTTTCACAATTATGGACGTCTATCGAGACAGCATAGCTCAATATTCCTGCAGAAGACTTCCAACGACTTGTTGTCCATGCCACGTCGAGTTGCTGCACTTCGCCGGGCGAAGAAAGGATAGGCGACACGATATTAAGAGGTATCCCATGACTTTTGTCACTTCAGTGTACTTCCACAGTGGAAAAATCACGTAAATACCAACCACAAGGTTGTATTATAATTACAAGTTATTGACACAATTTACATTACTACTACATACCACACCACTGTGCTTAGTGCTTGTTTATCCTATACAGTTTGGAAATGATGTGGATGAGAGAAATCTGATTGGGCTCCTGACGATCTACATTCACTTGAGACCGGGACCTATAGCTTAAAGTAGATTCCGAACCATTACAAACAACCATGGTACCGCCGGGACTCGAACCCGAAACCTGTGGTACCGACCGCCAGAACGCTAAACATTCGGCCATTCAGGCCCCCACGTTTTACACTGAAATTTTCACATTTCGAAATATATATTTATAGTGTACACAAGGGGTCTCCAAACTTTCCAGCCTTAGGGCCCTATTGTTTACTCCAGTAAGTACCAAGGGCCAAAACCGTTTTAATTTTTCTGCCATTATCTATAATTTATAGACCAGTAGTCGAGATTTTTCTCTGAGCGAGCATACGCTTTGCTAACTACAAACTACTGTCAGTGAAAAATCACAATTGCAAATACCTCATTAGTATTTTTTTGCAAGTGGATATCCCCAAGCAGGATATATCAAGTTTCATCCGCGGTAATTTAGCTTTTCCGTTTCTGAGGGATTTTTAGTATAAAAATCATATGTTTGATTCAGGATATATACATTCCAAACATCGATATACATACATATGCGATACTCTTTACCCCAACATAACTACCGAGGGTAACCGCGGGATGTTCACCAATTTATAAGGTTAGTGGGATTCATTTCAATTATTTGTTAGTTGTTATGCTTAAGTTAAATTTTCTGCGTATTATGCTTGTCATTAAGCTTCACCTAGCAAGTCAATAAAACCCAGTTATTATCATTCTTTTTTTATCCAAATTATTATAAGTAACAATAAACTATTCGCTGTCGCGGGCCGGATTGAGGGCACTGGCGGTCACTGATTTGGCCCGCGGGCCGTAGTTTGGAGACACCTGGTCTACACTATCAACTCGACTCAAATTATCCGTTCTTAGCGGGCGGCCTAATGGCCATTGGCTAGAGCTCTGGTCTTTGGTGAAATAGGCTTCAGGTACAAATCCAGGCCGTGGCATGTATGATTGTTAATAGTTATCAACCCCCGTTGAACTGTAAGGCATGGTCTAATTAGCCTAAAGAAATGACTGTAAAGAAAGTCAAGCTTTTTTTTTTGTGGTGGTGGTGAGGGGTTTTGGATCTACTATTTTTAGTGAAGAAACACCAATTTATTGTACAAACGTAACCTACACAGGAAAAAAATGCTTTATTGCAAGACTTCTTAAGAAATTGCCGTTTATTTATGATACACATAGACAACAAAAGAACATTCGAAATTCGGAAATGAATAGTAAGATAATTATTTCATTGTACCTGGCCTTGAAAATAGTATAAATATAAAAAAAACACTCACAAAATACAAAAAAATTAATGTATTTTTGAATGCAATAGATAGAATACAAAATGCCTATTATTAAAAGTAGAAAGAAATTCATTAATTTTTCCTTTTCCTTATTATGGTTGCTAAATATTTTACAATTAATTGCTTAATATGCTTTTATTCCTTCTGTGTTTAATTATAAAAAAATATCGTTATGAAATCATTATATGCGACGCAGTTTTTACAACCAGTAAAGTTAGTTTACAACCATTAATACATTGCATTAATTTAAAAATACATCAATGCATAATTTAAAATACTGTATATATTTTTATATTGAAAATAAAATGAATACAGGTGCTTAATTACATTAACATCTACTGTATGGAGCTCTTATAACTTTTTTTATATTGAAATATACAAACATTGAGTAGCTTATTTTTAAATGAAGATTCTTTCCAAAAAGATAAAAGAATAAAGATTCTGCGATGTCTTAAAAGCAGGTAAGTGTAACGTTCTTCTCTTTTCATATCGAAATAGGCAAACATTATTCGTTTACATTTATACTTATAACTAACTACTTTTAAAAAAATTGATTAACTTGAAAATAATTCAGAATTTTTTAACATGTAATAACGAATTTAAGGCAAATTTTTTTTCCAAAATTTTGACCAATTTTATTTTGATGGCAGTATTTTTTGTCGATATTATTTCACATTAATACTCCTTTCTTTCTAATTTTTACATTTTAAATATATTATAAATCATAACGTGTTAATATCTAAACATTAGAAAATACGTTAATTTTAAATATATAATTTTTATTAATCCATATGACCCCCAATGTATGACATGAGTGAATTTCTATTTTTAGAATTTGTAGTTAGCATCAAACAAAAAAAAAATAGTAACAAAAATAAATTATTATTCTTTTAAATCATTAGAATAAAACAAAAATTATTACCATGTTATATTAAAAAATACACTTATTAATTAAAAAATACGTTTGTTAATTAAAAACTTTGTTTGTTAAAACCAACAATAATTAAATAAGTAGAATGTGAGTTTTTCATCTAGTCTTTTCAAATCTTGGCAGATACTTCTCAAAATCAAAATTCTATCCTTTAAATTTAAAAGCTTCTATAAATACGCATGACCCCGGGAAAAGAGTAGAAAAATCTTATTACGTAACTTATTTTTAAATGAAGATTCTTTCCTAAAAATAAAAGAATAAAGATTCCGCGATGTCTTAAAAGCAGGTAAGTGTAACTTTCTTCTGCTTCTTTGGTTTCCTTTCATGTTCCTTTTATGTTCTCGTTAATATCAAACACTTACTTTTCAGAAAAATTGCGAATACTTGTCGAAGAAGTTCCTTGTCGAACTAAACTATATTTAAAGTAAATACATTTGGAACCTTTTAGGCCTAAACAAACATGTACTTCTTGAAAAATCTAGCAAAGCAGTAGAATAAACTCTTCAACTACTTAACATTAACGTGTCTTCAAACAACGGTTAATATTCGCCAATTTTAAAGTTAAGTCCTCAAAAGAATAACGGAAATTGATTTTGGATGTTTGAATGATAGAGTTACTTCAAAATAAATGCTTTTTTTACGAATTCTTCTTCCAGTAATGGAATGTATCCACACAATCGATAAAGTTTTGGAATTCTTGGAAATAGTTAAACGGACAATTGTGAAGGAATTCTTTAGGAATATATCAGCAGTGTAACCGAAGGCTATGCGCAGAGTAAATAGCGAAATTCGATTTCTTTTAGGTATTTTTCGAAAATAATGTCGTTCAGTAAGCGAAGAGATTGAAAGCGGAACTCTGGTTTCATTCGTTGTAAAGTTTTCAATGAAAGTTCTTTCAAAAGTTCCCAGTTCCATTCCATTTGTAACTATAGGAGGAGATTAAATTCATTGTTAACTGACATTTTTGGTAGATCTTCAAGTAAACACAATATATATATATATCAGACCTCTAGTGAAAAATTAAAGAGAAACCCAAAGTTTTACTTAAGAGTCAACTATAGAAACACATGATTTGAAGGTTCAAATTTAATACCTGATGAACGAGTGGCTAGTGGTCTGGCGCTCGGTACTACAGGTTTCTGGTTCCAATCCCGGCGGAGACATGGATGTTTGTAGTGTTTCAGAATCCACTTTGAACCATAGGTCCCGATATAATATGATCGTAGAGTGTTGTGGGGGTAGTGTTACTCGCATCCGTAGAATATCTTCAAAGCTACACGTGCCCCCTGGATAGTGCTAAATGAGTAACAGGTTTCTGGGTACAGTTTTGCCCATGGTATAAAGAACAACTTCTGTATTGCCAGTTGCATTAGAAACAACAGCATACGTTACATCAAAACACTGGAAAATAAGTTAATTTTGAAAATATAATTTTTCTTTTTAACAATATAATTCCCAATGTATGACATAAGTGAATTTCTATTTTTAGAATGTTTAGTAAAAAAACAAGAACCAAAATAATTTGTTATTTTCACATTAATCCATTAGAATAAAGCAAAAGTTAATTCAATGTTATAAACTCAAAGTAAAAAAAAAAGAATGGAAAACTAAATAAAAAAATAAGTTAGTTAAACAAAAAATAATGGAATAAGTATAATCTGAGTTTTTCATATATTTTTTTTAAATCTTGCCAGATACTTATCAAAATCAAAATTATATGCTTTAATATTAAAAGCTTCTATAAATATGCATAACCTCGAAAAGAGTAGAAAAATCTTATTAAGTAGCTTATTTTAAATTGAATATTCTTTCCAAAAGACAAAAGGAATAAAGATTCAGCGATGTCTTAAAAGCCGGTAAGTGTAACTTTCTTCTGTCTCTGGTTTCCTTTCATGTTTCTTTTATGTTCTTGTTAATATCAAACACTTACTTCTCAGAAAATTGCGAAAACTTGTCGAAGAAGTTCTTGTCGAACTGAACTATATTTAAAGCAAATACATTTGGAACCTTTTAGGCCTAAACAAACATGTACTCCTTGAAAATCTAACAAAGCAGCAGAATAAACTCTCAACTACTTAACATTAACGTGTCTTCAAACAACGGTAAATATTCGCAAATTTTAAAGTTAAGCCCTCAAAAGAATAACGGAAATTGATTTTGGATGTTTGAATGATAGAGTTACTTCAAAATAAATGCGTTTTACGAATTCTTCTTCCAGTAATGGAATGTATCCACACAATCGACAAAGTTTTGGAATTCTTGAAATAGTTAAACGGACAATTGCTGAAGGAATTCTTTAGGAATATATCAACAGTGTAACCGAAGGCTATGCGAAGAGTAAATAGCGAAATTCGATTTCTTTTAGGTATTTTTCGAAAATAATGTGGTTCAGTAAGCTAAGAGATTGAAAGCGGAACTCTGGTTTCATTCGTTGCAAAGTTTTCAATGAAAGTTCTTTCAAAAAGTTCCCGGTTCCATTCCATTTGTAAGTATGGATAAGATTAAATTCATTGTTAACTGACATTTTTGGAAGTTCTTCAATTAAACACAATATATATCAGGTCTCACGTGAAAAAGTAAAGAGAAACCAAAGTTTTACTTAAGAATCAACTATAGAAATATATGCTTTGAAAGTTCAAATTTAATACCTGATGGCCGAGTGGAAAGTGGTCTGTTGCTTGGTACCACATGTTTCTGGTTCCAATCCCGGCGGAGACATGGATGCTTGTAGTGGTTAGGAATCCAATTTTAACCGTAGCTCCCGGTATAATATGATCGTAGAGTGTTGTGTGGGTAGTCTTACTGGCGTCCGTAGTATATCTTAAAGTTACACGTGCCCCCTGGGTAGTGTTAAATGAGTAACAGGTTTCTGGGTGCAACTTTGCCTATGGCATAAAGAATAACTTATGTATTTACAGCTAGCTGCATTAAAAACAACAACATATGTTATATAAAAACACTGGACAATAGGTTAATATTAAAAGTATAATTTTTCTTTAACAATATAATTCCAAATGTGTGATATAAGTATATGTCTGTTTTTAGAATTTGTAGTAAAAAAAAAAACGAGAACAAAAATAATTTGTTATTTCTACCTTAACCCATTAGAATAAAAAAAAATATATTACAATGTTTTACTAACTGAAAGTAAAAAAAATCAATTAAAAATAAATTACATTAAAATAAAAACAATAATTAAATAAGCAGAATCTGAGGTTTTCACGTATTCTTTGAAAATCTGTTGGATATTTTTTCAAAATCAAACTTCTATCCTTTAATATCGAAAAGCTTCTATAAATATGCATGGTCCCAGAAAAGAGTAGAAAAATCTTGTTAAGTAGCTTATTATAAATTGCTTTTTTAAAGAAGATAAAAAGAATAAAATTATGCGATGTCTTAAAAGCAGGTAAGTGTAACTTACTGCTTTTTTCTTCACATTGAAATAGACAAACATTATTCTTTTACATTTATAATTATAACTACATTTTAAAAAATTTTTTAACTTGAAAATGATTCGTAATTTTTTTACATGTAACGACGAATTTAAGGCAAGTTTTAACCAATTTTATTTTAAAGTTAGTATTTTTTGTTGATATTATTCCACATTAATATTCCTTTCTTTCCATTTTTATATTTTAAATATAAATAAAAAACATTAAATGTTATATGTAAGCATTAGAAAATACGTTTATTTTAAAACTATAATTTTTCTTTAGCAATATAATTCCAAATGTATGACATAAGTGTATTTCTATTTTTAGAATTTATAGTTAGCATCAATAAAAAAAATCATTTATTATTACTTTATTAATCCACTTAAATAAAAGAAAAATTATTACAATCTTATATTAACTCAAAGTAAAAGAAAATCAATACTAATTATAAAATAAGTTAGCTAATATGAACAATAATAAAATAAGTAGAATCGGTGTTTTTCACCATGTCTTTTAACATTATTCTTTTACGTTTATACT
Source organism: Caerostris extrusa (assembly GCA_021605095.1). Classification (NCBI taxonomy): domain Eukaryota; kingdom Metazoa; phylum Arthropoda; class Arachnida; order Araneae; family Araneidae; genus Caerostris; species Caerostris extrusa. Next base: position 62,611 of record BPLR01002673.1, on the reverse strand, counting down.
TACAACTACATTTTAAAATTTATTTGTTTGCAAATAATTTATAATGAATGTATCTGTAACAATCGAAATTTAAGGCAATCAAACGTTTTGCCAATTTTAGTTTGATGTTAGTATTTTTTGTTGATATTATCCGAAATTAACATTCCATTCTTCTTATTTTTACATTTTAAATATAATATTAAACATTATAAGTTATATCTAAACACTGGAAAATATGTTAATTTTAAAAATATAGTTTTTCTTCAGCAATATTATTCCCAATGTTCGACATAAATGAATTTCTATTTTTAGAATTTTTTGTTAGCATTAAACAAAAAAAAAAAAAAAAAAACAAGAAAAAAATGTTTATTATTGCAACATTAATCCATTAAAATAAAAAAAAATCATTACAATATTATATTAACTCAAAGTAAAAAAAATTTTAACTAATTAAAATAAGTACATTAAAACAAAAAAAACTAATGGAATAAGTATAATCTGAGTTTTTCATCTAGTTCTTTAAAATCATGGCAGATACTTCTCAAAATCAAAATTCTGTCCTTTTAAATAAAAGCTTCTATATATATGCATGACCCCGAAAAGAGTAGAAAAATCTTATTAAGTAGCTTATTTTTAAATGAAGATTCTTTCCGAAAAATAAAAAAAATAAAGATTCTGCGATGTCTTAAAAGCAGGTAAGTGTAACTTTCTTCTGCTTCTTTGGTTTCATTTCATGTTCCTTTCATGTCCTTGTTAATATCAAACACTTACTTTTCAGAAAAATTGCAAAAACTTGTCGAAGAAGTTCTTTGTCGAACTAACTATATTTAAAGTAAATACATTTGGAACCTTTAGGCCTAAACAAACATGTATTTCTTGAAAAACCTAACAAAGCAGCAGAATAAACTCTTCAACTACTTAACATTAACGTGTCTTCAAACAACGGTTAATATTCGCCAATTTTAAAGTTAAGTCCTCAAAAGAATAACGGAAATTGATTTTTGGATGTTTGAATGATAGAGTTACTTCAAAATAAATGCGTTTTACGAATTCTTCTTCCAGTAATGGGAATGTATCCACACAATCGACAAAGTTTTGGAATTCTTGGAAATAGTTAAACGGACAATTGCTGAAGGAATTCTTTAGGAATATATCAGCAATGTAACCGAAGGCTATGCGAAGAGTAAAGAGCGAAATTCGATTTCTTTAGCTATTTTCGAAAATAATGTGGTTCAGTAAGCGAAGAGATTGAAAACGTGGAACTCTGGTTTCGTTCGTTGCAAAGTTTTCAATGAAAGTTCTTTCAAAAAGTTTCCAGTTCCATTCCATTTGTAAGTATGGATAAGATTAAATTCATTGTTAACTGACATTTTTGGAAGTTCTTCAAGTAAACACAATATATATCAGAAATCAGTGAAAAATTAAAGAGAAACCCAAAGTTTTACTTAGGAGTCAATTATAGAAACACATTTTGAAGTTCTAATGCAGCTGGCAAACACTTTGACAGTTGAGTGGCCAGTGGATGCTGAACGCTGGTACCACAGGTTACTCATTTCCAACCCGGCGGAGACATGGATGTGCGTTCAGCTTGAAGATCCACTATGTAAACCGGAGTAACAATGCCCCGCATCGTTTAGAATGTTAGACCGGGACTTACGGTTTACTCGTATCTGAATCACTACAAACATCTTGAAACCTACACGTGCCCCGAAACTAGTGATAAATAGTAAAGGTTTCTGGCCACTAGTTTTGCCCATGGTATCAAATTGAAACAATGCTTTGGTATTGCAAATGTTAGAAAAAGAATCAAACATATAAAATATCGAAACATGTGAATATAAATGTTATTCAATGTATATTATAAATTATTCTTAACGACGTTGATTGAAATAATCACACCCTAAGGTGTTCCATTTTATAGATTTAATTAGAATTTGTAGTAAAATTTATAAACAAGAATCCAAAAATAATTTGTTATTTGATTCTGACTCTTTCCTCTAACATGATCTCTTCTTGGAATAAAAATGTAAATTTTTATTTTTAAATATTATTTAAAATTTTGTTAGATACTTTTCAAAAATAATTGAAAATCCTCGTTAAGTGCGGGAACACCCATGACTGATTAAAATGGAAAAAGGGGTCAGCTTCTGTTGTGAATGGAGCACCTGTAGATAGAAGTCTGACTTTTGCTGTGTGACGCTTTTACAGTCAAAATCTTTAAAAAGGATACGAACCACTTCCATGGCACCACCGGGACTCAAATCAAACCAGTGGTATGCTTTAAATTAATATTAAAAGCTTCTATAAATATGCATGACCCCAGAAAAGAGTAGAAAAATCTTATTAAGTAGCTTATTTTTAAATGAAGATTCTTTCCGAAAAGCCAAAAGGAATAAAAATTCAGCGATGTCTTAAAAGCTGGTAAGTGTAACTTTCTTCTGCTTCTCTGGTTTCTTTTCATGTTCCTTTTATGTTCTTGTTAATATCAAACACTTACTTTTCAGAAAAATTGCCAAAACTTGTCAAAGAAGTTCCTTGTCGAACTCAACTATATTTAAAGTAAATACATTTGGAACCTTTTAGGCCTAAACAAACATGTACTTCTTGAAAATCTAGCAAAGCAGTAGAATAAACTCTTCAACTACTTAACATTAACGTGTCTTCAAACAACGGTTAATATTCGCCAATTTTAAAGTTAAGTCCTCAAAAAGAATAACGGAAATTGATTTTTGGATGTTTGAATGATAGAGTTACTTCAAAATAAATGCTTTTTACGAATTCTTCTTCCAGTAATGGGAATGTATCAACACAATCGATAAAGTTTTGGAATTTTTGGAAATAGTTAAACGGACAATTGTTGAAGGAATTCTTTAGGAATATATCAGCAGTGTAACCGAAGGCTATGCGAAGAGTAAAGAGCGAAATTCGATTTCTTTTAGGTATTTTTCGAAAATAATGTGGTTCAGTAAGCTAAGAGATTGAAAGCGGAACTCTGATTTCATTCGTTGCAAAGTTTTCAATGAAAGTTCTTTCAAAAAGTTCCCGGTTCCATTCCATTTGTAAGTATGGATAAGATTAAATTCATTGTTAACTGACATTTTTGGAAGTTCTTCAAGTAAACACAATATATATCAGACCTCTAGTGAAAAATTAAAGAGAAACCCAAAGTTTTACTCAAGAATCAACTATAGAAACACATGCTTTGAAGGTTCAAATTTAATAACTGATAAAAAGTGGCTAGATCTGGCGCACGGTACCAAAGTTTCTGGTTCCAATCCCGGCGGAGACATGGTAGTTTGTAGTGATTCAGAATCCACTTTAAACCGTAGGTCCCGATATAATATGATCGTAGAGTTGTGGGGGCGTGTTACTCGTATCCGTAGTATACCTTCAAAGTTACACGTGTCCCCTGGGTAGTGCTAAATGAGTAACAGGTTTCTGTGTCCAGTTTTTGCCCATGGTATAAAGAATAACTTCTGTATTGCCAGCTGCATTAGAAATAACAACATATGTTATATCAAAACACTGGAAAATATGTTAATTTTGAAAATATAATTTTTCTTTAACAATATAATTCCAATGTATGACATAAGTGAATTTCTATTTTTAGAATTTGTAGTAAAAAATAAAAACAAGAACAAAAATAATTTGTTATTTCCACATTAATCCATTAGAATAAAAACAAAAGTTATTACAATGTTATAAACTCAAAGTAAAAAAATGAAAACTAATTAAAAAATAAGTTTGTTAAAACAAACAATAATGGAATAAGTATAATCTGAGTTTTTCATATATTCTTTTTTAAAATCTTGGTAGATACTTCTCAAAATCAAAATTATATGCTTTAATATTAAAAGCTTCTATAAATATGCATGACCTCGGAAAAGAGTAGAAAAATCTTATTAAGTAGCTTATTTTAAATGAAGATTCTTTCCAAAAGATAAAATAATAAAGATTCCACGATGTCTTAAAAGCAGGTAAGTGTAACTTTCTTCTGCTTCTCTGGTTTTCCTTTCATGTTCCTTTTATGTTCTTGTTAATATCAAACACTTACTTCTCAGAAAAATTGCGAAACTTGTCGAAGAAGTTCTTTGTCGAACTAAACTATATTTAAAGTAAATACATTTGGAACCTTTTAGGCCTAAACAAACATGTACTTCTTGAAAAACCTAACAAAGCAGCAGAATAAACTCTTCAACTATTTAACATTAACGTGTCTTCAAACAACGGTTAATATTTGCAAATTTTAAAGCTAAGTCCTCAAAAGAATAACGGAAATTGATTTTTGGATGTTTGAACGATAGAGTTACTTCAAAATAAATGCGTTTTACGAATTCTTCTTCCAGTAATGGGAATGTATCCACACAATCGACAAAGTTTTGGAATTCTTGGAAATAGTTAAACGGACAATTATTGAAGGAATTCTTTAGGAATATATCAGCAGTGTAACCGAAGGCTATGCGAAGAGTAAATAGCGAAATTCGATTTCTTTTAGCTATTTTTCGAAAATAATGTGGTTCAGTAAGCGAAGAGATTGAAAGTGGAACTCTGGTTTCATTCGTTGCAAAGTTTTCAATGAAAGTTCTTTCAAAAAGTTCCCGGTTCCATTCCATTTGTAAGTATGGATAAGATTAAATTCATTGTTAGCTGGCATTTTATGGAAGTTCTTTAAGTAAACAAAATATATATCGGACCTGCAGTGAAAAATTAAAGAGAAACCCAAAGTTTTACTTAGAGTCAATTATTTTTATTTTTTTCTAATGCAGCTGCCAAACACTTTGACAGTTGTATTGGATGCCTTAAGGCAAGCGCTGCACTGACGTTACTCATTTACCCACTCTGACTACCCAGGATGTGCGTTCAGCTTGAAGGTAAGCTACGGACGCGGAGTAACAGTACCCTGCAACGCTCTACGATCCTGTTTGACCGGGACTTACGGTTTAACGTGGATTCCGAGCCACTACAAACATCTATGGCACAGCCGAGACTCGAACCCGTTATTATGTATATATATATATTTAAATAAAAATTAAAGTGTTCCCATGAACCTGAAAGTGGGTCTCTACTTGAAGCTGTTATAGGTCTAGTATAGGCTAAGGCGTTAAAATAATCTAATATCTGTCACGGTGCAAAGAATGTCTCGAAGGGAGGGGGAGGGCAGTTAATATAGTTCATTGAGTTTCACAATTATAAGCTAAATATTTTATATAACCAAATAACTCCATTTCGAAAATTTACACGAAATATTTATTTTTTTCTAAATCATAGATGTTTACGTTTCCGTGAACCCATGAAAACTGTTGACTATTTTGTACTGAAACCAACACTTCGATTAATTAATGGTGCCCGATCAATTTGAAATAAATACAAACAAGAGTGCCTTTTGAAAATATCGTGCCCTTTTCCTTGAACCCAATGTTAAGGACTTTGTATTAGAAGGATTTATCGCGCATTCCGTTTCGTAAATAAGAAAACGTTCAGTTCAGTTCAGTTTGATTAATTCCGTTGGTTTGAAAGTGAGCTTTACTAAATCAGAAGCGTAACACGTTAATCACTACTTCAGTCAATTACACGAAAGTTGTTGTTGTTGTTGTTAAATTGCCGTTATTTTTGTTCCGAAAATTGTTTGAGCAATTATATTTCAAAACAAGCAGTTAAAAATATAATTGTAAAGAACAACACACTCATTTAAAAAATGTAATTAAGAAAAAAAAAATCACAGCACATTTTCAATAGAAAAAGGTTTTTTATTGATCACGAATATCTTTTTTAACGACGACTATTATTTTCTGTTACTGGCATGAAAGTAAAAAATTCATTGGCCAACTTTTAGCTACCATTTTTCATTATTCCATATCAGATTCTTTGCATGCTTAGATTAACTATTTAAATTTTGAGAATATAACTGTAATTTAAACAAAAAACTGTCAACAACTGTTAAAATATTTATAAAATTTCCCTTCATTATTGTATAATTTTACTATCATCATCATGGTATGCCCAGGCCCCCAGGCCCTCTGCTTACTGGCAGATTTCGAGGCAGGAGATGTTTTATATTTACGGTGTAGTGTTGTCAGTCTACACTCAACTCTCTACATTCATATTAGACCATGACCTAAGGTTTAAAGTGAGTCCGAACCACTACAATCCTCCATGCCACCGCCGGGACTCAAACTCAAAACCTAAGGCACTGAGCGCCATAGATCTAGTCACTCGGCCATCAGGCCCCATTGTATAATTTAGAAGTATTTTACCAGCTTTGTTTTGCGTTGCAGTATATTATATTTAAAAGTTAGTAAATAAATCATGTAAGCATCTGATTTAAAGGGAATTTTAGAATCTATAATTAAATTAAGAAAGATAAACTTTACATTGTACACAAAATCTTAACTTTGACACAGGGAAGTACAAGTTCAGTATTTCATAAGCCAACCTGTATAATTAATATTTAAGTAGTTCATGGTTTATTAGTGAATCACGTATTTGCGTCGAGATTGTGGCATCGTATGTGATTAATGATTCACATTGAGGGTTATCCGTATTTTCTGCTGTTGTTTCTTATCCCACTTGGCGACAGCAACGTCCAGACTAAGTCCACGAACCCATGTGTTCTCATGAAAGAGGGAATGGGGAGGAGGCAGCTTCTGTTGTGAATAAGTCCCGGCAGACTTGGATTCATGCCGTTGAAGAAGGTGGAGGGCAGTGCCTTCTTGAGGACTTTATGTAGAACTATCCTGTGTTTTCGTATCGTATGGGAGAAACCAGAAAACTCCCGACTAACGAGGCAAGAAGCTGAACACAAACGCCTTCGAATTTCCTAGCTTTTTGAAACAGTGCCTACAACAAAACCGCCAACGGATTGAACCTCATCCCTGATGATCACCAGCTGCGCGCTTCGTCACTGAACTATTAGTAAAGTTCTGAATTTTCTTCCTGAATGCACGGTATTTTCTTCTGAATCTCCTTCCAGTAAGCATTCTACAGGACATGAATTATACTTCCAATAGATATTCTATATTTTCTACATAACTCCTTCTATTCCATCTCCTATCTATTCTTCAAGGCCATGTAGTGGATGCAATATTACGAGGAATATGAAGCCAAAAGCAATTTATCTTGTAAATATTTTTCTTCCAGAGGCTTAAAATAGTTGTTCAGTGTCATATAGAGATCACACTAGTTGGCATATATTAGGACAAGGGTCCTAATATGATTAGTTGCAGTTCGGTTGAGTTAAGATAATGTTCATATAATTATCTTTCAATGTTTTACCTGAATATATAATTATAGATCATCTTAAATACGATTTGCAAATTTAGGGCAATTACTTCTGGATATCTTTCGCAAAAACATTGACATCATTACATAGTCTTAGGAAATAATTACATTATCAAAAAACTTAGAGAATTCATATAAAATGATAAATAAACTTTGGATTAATTACTTTCACGCATTCAATATAAAACATTATAAACGTAATAAAATCATTAATGAATTCAATTAGTCTTAAAAAAGATGAATATTTGAATAGTATAAAGATAAAGGTGCTTTGCTTAGATGTAAAAGAGAACATCTATTCGAAATATCTTCATTTATATCCTGGATGGAGAATCCAGTCAAGAATCCTCTGTTCTGCGTCTGATGAACCGCGTCCCTGCTTTGAATAAAATATGTGGTCTTTTCTGCTCGACTTCACAGCAGATCCAAACGTCCAGCATTAGTTTAGCATCTTTTTTCGAGATTCCTATCCTTACTGTCCATTTGATTGTACAATATCCTTTTTAACAAAATCCCGAAATGAACTACAATGCTGCGAGAATGTCGAGAATAAAATTGCTTGTGTTCTGTGATTAGCCTAAATGAAGATAAATTTTTTTTTTTTTTCAAAATTCATTAATTAAAAATTTTTCCCTCAATAGGCTAAATGTCCTACTACTATTATCACACTCGGCGTGCCTTGATATGAGAATATTCCCTTACGTGACGACTTATAGGAGTAACTAGTCTGTATATGTGTGTCGTATGGGAGGATATCGGGAAAACACTCCACCAGGTACATTGAATTTGGATGTGAGAAATGTACTCACTCTGTCAAAATCTCCACCGAGTCTTTTTTCAATTCCTTCTATTAGCTCACACTCTCCCCATTTATATATCTTGCTCAAATTTTCATTACAGTTCATAAAATACTTTTTATTCATCCACTCAACTTCAAATACATTTTTTTTGAACTTGTAGTGGATGACACTTGTTGTTAATACAGTTTTTTTTCAAATATTAATTCCGTAATTAAATTTAATTAATTAATTTTAGTTTTTTTAGATTTAAATTGCCTATATCTACATATAGATGGCTCCAGATAAACTTAAAAAAAAAATGAATGAAAATTATTTATAAAGGACTTTCTGCAATAGAGTGAAAAAAAAAGTAAGAATTGACTTTTTAAATTGTTTTTCATATTACTTGTTGTTTCTGAAAGTAGTGACTGGAACTAGTGAGTAATAGGAATTGGAACGATAGACTGAAGACTGGAACCAGAGTCCTCATGCAGCTAATTGCTTATGTTTCCCATGTGCCAAAAATTCAGGCTTAAAATAATGCCTAGTTTAAAAATCCGAATTTGGACCTGAATGGCCGAGAGGCTAGCGCTCTGGCGCTCGGTACCACAGGGTTCGAGTCCTGGCGATGCCATGGATGTTTGTAGTAGTTCGGAATCCACTATTAAACCGTAGGTCCCGGTCTAACAGGATCGTAGAGCGTTTCGGGGGCATTATTACTCCGCGTCCGTGGCTTATCTTCAAGTTAACGCGCCCCCTGGGTAATGCAAAGGGAGTAACGTCTGTAGCGCTTGCCTTAAGGCATCCAAGACCAAGCTATCTAAATGTTTGCCAACTGCATAAAAAAAAAAAAAAAAAAAAACCGAATTTCTGTATTTGGATGCAGTTTTTTATCAGGTAAAACAATGATATATTTTTAATACTGATAAAATTTAATTAACATTACTACATAGTGTTAATAATAAGTTTTATATATGAAATAATGAGTAAATGAACATCATTTTAAAACATTTCCATTAATTTTATTCGTTAATTTCCAGAAGTTATAATCGCGGTATAAGTATTTATGAAAGGCTACAGAATATATTGATTTTGATACTTAATATTTAATAATGGATTTTAATGGTTTCAACATATTTGCAAATCAATTTTTATTTGTGTCAAATATATTAAAACAATGTTATTCTACACAAGAGTCATAACATTGTTTTTTGTTAGATACGAATAAAAAAATAATCCTAATAAAATTATACATTCAATAATAGCACAGAGAATCAAAAATTTAATTGCATAATTTAATTTTCTCAGGTACAGAGTTCAATGATCACCTTCAGACATATTCTACTCCGATGGAATATTGATCTCTGAAAAATGTACATATATATACATTTTGAAACATTTCAGTGTTTCTTTTAATGCAAAAGTTATTTGATTATGTGTAGATAAATAATTTATTTTAAAAATTTTGTACATGCAGACATTGATTTAATATGGAATTTTCGCCGACTGTAGTAATCATCATTGGCATAACAGCCCCATGTTACTCCATGGCCGTTTGCCACTGGCAGATTTCTAGAAAGGAGACGGGTTTTTTTGTAGGCAGACAATCGGGCTATTGGCCTTTATACACAATCGGGCTATTGCGCCATTGAAGAAGATATATATATATATATATATATATATATATGTATATGTATATATATACATATATATATATATATATATGTATATATATGTATATATATATATATATATATATGTATATATATGTATATATATATATATATATATATATATATATACATATATATATATATATATATATATATATATATATATATATATATATATATATATATATATATATATATATATATATATATATATATATTACAGTCTATTAATAGTAATAAAATTAAATACACAAATTGCAACTTTTTTTATTTATTTAAAATAATCCAGTAATAAAATTAAATACAAATTGCAACTTTTTTTTTTTTTATTTATTTAACATAATCTTCATTGGCGCAACATCCTCTTGGTTGGCCAAGGCTGTCTGCCTACTGACAGATTTTGAGACAAGAAATGTTTCTTTTTACGGGGTAGGGTTGTCAGCCCTAGGCCCAACGCTCTACAGTCATATTAGATCGGAACCTACTTTTAAAATGGATTCCGAATCACTCCAAACATACATGGCACCGCCGGAACTCAAACCGGAAAACTGTGACACTGAGAGCCAGAGCGCTGGTCACTAGGTAATGTCGATTGTAGTAAATCCAAAAATTTAACTCTTTTCTATCGTCGAGTCTAATTCGTGATTCAGAGGTAACGTAAGCAGCTAGTTGGTTTAGTTTTCAATTCATTGCAGTTATTGCTGTCAGAAATGAGAAAACTCGATGGAGATTGGGACAACATCTATGTAAAGCGACTAGCATTGATAATCATGTTGCTAGAGGAAATTTTCTCCCATGTGACGCGAAATTGAGAGACAATTATCCTTAAAAGACAGTCTCCTATCTAGATGTACAACCAAAATATATTTCTGAACATAAATTTCCTCAATTGAACATTCCAAATTAGCAGATTTTACATGAATCAATGTAACAATATGCAAATCTGATTATCTTAACTGAGCATTAGATTTGTAATGGTGGAGGTAATAAATCCCAATTTCTAAAACGAGTGGACGCTGAATACGAAGTGATGGAATAAATATACCCCGAATTGTTTTAAGTACAGTTGTTTTTCAGTTTAAAAATTGCAATCTTACTCTTCAAATTACCACATCATGTTAAAGTTAGGAATCTAAAATAGTGAATACGTCGATGGAATTTTTAGATAGGGATTCTACAAAGTATAACTTATTTCAAAACATTTCAAAGAATTTTATAATTTAATAATCAAAGAGTGTTCTTTCAAACTATTCTTGAAATATGTATCTGTAACTGTAGTCGTCTGCTAATAATTGGAAAACCATGTTAGTTCAAAAGTTATATACTTGGTTGTCAAGAGAACACATATTTCAAGTGATGTTTTAAGATTATAAATACATTGTAAAACTATAATTTATGCTTTTACATAATAAGTTGTATATTATGTTACAAAAATTATTCCAAAGGAAGAATTGGGAATGTAACAGAAGAACCCGTTTATTAAAGAATATTCGAACAAATCCTTACAGATAAGTTTCACAATATGCATCATGCTATCATTTATTGTAAAAGATTTATCAGGTGATTTAAGTTCAAAATGTTAATAGATAATAGATTATATCAACTGATAAGTTAGATAAATCAATGGAATAATTATCATAAAGGGCTTCTATATCCTGTATTGCATTAGCTATTATATTGTATATTGTTCTACTACAGGAAAATGAAGTACGATATGTAATAAAATGCTATTCATAACAATATGGGAAATTTTCAATAACATAGCTAAAAGTATCTTAAATTTTTTTTTTATAACCATTCAATCGACATGATTATATCTACTCGAAACATTAAAATATTTTCTCCATTACATTCTAAATCCCTAATTTACAAAAAAAAAAAAAAAAATAAATAAATAATTTGAGAAACTTGAAATATTTTGAAAAACTTTTTCCTCTGAAAATTAAATTAAAAAAAATTTGGTTTATGTTTATTACGATTATAAAGCTTTTATAGCATTTTGAATATTTGATGATTATATATTCTAAATATTTTTCTATCCTTTTTTTTTTGCAGGTTGAATCAATTTATCAAAGAAAAAATAATTATCGAAACATCCTTATTTTAAATTGATATCAATAGATATGTTTCTCCAATTCATAACGAGTTTTAAATTAGAAAATGTTTTTTAGCAACGAATGAATAATATTAATAAATTTTAATGAATTTTAAATTAAAATAAATTAATCTCATCCCAAGCATAAATTTTAAATCAGTAGTAAACTTGCAGAGAGAGTATGTTAGATTTTTAAGCCTACGCACTTTGAATATTAATGAGATTAAAAAAAAAATATATTCATTTTATAAAGAGTAATATTCGATTACTCTCTAGTTTAACTAGGATTTTTTTAAGAAATTTGATATGTATGCTTACGTTAAGTTTTTTATAGCTCAAATTATCCAAAGCAATTGTCAATACAGACTTAAAAAATTTATATCATTAATTATTTATGATTAAATTTGAACAAATAGAGATCATCAAGATCAAGAGAGAGCTGTCTGTGTTTGCCAGCTGCATTAGAAAGAAAAAATATTGGAATCTACTCTGATTCTGAGAAAAATGGTCTCGTAAGGTAATGATTTGTCTATTTTTAGATAGTTTTGCAGTTTTTTTTAATTTTTTTTTTTTTTCAAATTTTTACTTTTGAATATTTTCATATAGATGCCTGTAACAGTTGAAAAATTTATGAAGTGATTATAATAGCATAAAATGTTGTATATAATTGCTGGATAATGCAATTAATTATGCATCTTATTATAATTTTATGTAAATGAAATGTGCATTTACATAACATAGATTTAAAAATTGCATGTATTGAGAAGGACTCGAGTTAGACATGACGTTACATTTTTTTGACATTTGTAACTCTCTGATTATTGTAAGAATAAATATTTCTTTCCGATTTTCACTTTTGTTCCCTTAATTATTTTTTTCTAGTGCAGCTGGCAAACACTTAGACAGCCTGTCTTGGATGCATTAAGGCAAGCGTTGCACAGACGTTACTCACTTTGCATTATCCACATTGCAGGGGTCGCATGTAACTTAAAGATAAGAAACTGACGCGGAGTAACAATGCCCCCGCAAAGCTCTACGATCCTATTAGAAAAGGGCCTAGGATTTAAAGTGGATTCCAAACCACTATAAACATCCATGACACCGCCCGGACTCGAACCCGAAACTTGTGGTACCGTGCTACAGAGCGCTAGCCACTCGGCCCTTGTTCCCTTAATTATATTCGTGCAAAAAAATTGATTTTTTAAAAAATTTCAAGTAAGAAAGGGTTTAATCCTTGATTTGTCTTGGCTTTGAGATTTATGTTCGAGTTAGTTGCTTTTATCTCAATTTATACAATTACTCTTAAGAAGAAATCAGAAAAAAAAAGAAATGAGAAAAGATAATACAAACAAAAAGATCCTGAGATAATCAGTATAGTTTGACTGTTTCCAAACGTATTAAAAAAGCACCGATATGTGGTGTTATGCAGAACTTTTGTCACTAAACAATACAAAAAGAACCAAGAATAGCATAGGACTTTGTATCCAAAGGCCTGTTTCAGCTATTCTTTTGTACGTCATATTTAGTGCAATGAAATAAAATATGTTATTTTGTTTCGGGTTTATTACATCATGAGCAGATATTAAGGATTTGTTAGATATCTTATTACATCTTGAGCAGATGGTAAACCAAATCTATTGAGTCTAACTTTAGAAGTTTAATCCTTAATGGTTAAACAATTTGAATTATATTAGAAATATAAACATTATCTTCTATTTTATACAATGAACGCAGTTTGTTTTCTAAAAACGACTTAATGAAAGGTTTTGTTTATTTTTCTAAAACTGAGACCGGTTACAATTTTTTTATTTACTTATTTATTTTTTTTTTGAAAAAGAATTTAAAAAAACATTTAATTCAAAGCATGTTTTATTTTGTTGAATGGTTAAAATTACAATGTTGTAGCTAGCATGACAGTAAAATCTATTTGATATTTTTCAGTCCTGATGAAAATTGAAGTATTGAAATTTTTATTCAGAAGAAGAATAGTCTGTGAAATGACATCAGATTATAACCACCCTTTATAAAAAAAACTGCAATATCTTGTAATTCTATTTAGTTTAAAGTATCCTACATTTTTCGAAAGGACAAAAATTTATTAATGTAGCTTCTATGAGAGTAAAAGTTACTCATAATTCTCCATATTAAAGGAATATTATAGATCAGGGATGGCCAACCCGTATGATCTTCTGGTTTTCACTCCTTTGACCACTATAAAATAAATACATTTTGTAAAAGTATGGTAAATCTCACTGGCTGGAAAAATATTCAATGCGGGCCGCGGGTTGGCCACCCTTGCTATTTCTGTTAAGATTAAGTAAAGGTTGAGAATTGAGGCTAGTTTCCTAACAACAACAAACATAACCCAACCTGCAATATCTTCATAATGCTATTTAGTTTAAAATATCCTTCATTTTTCGAAAAGTCAAAATTCAATTAATATAGCTTCTATGATAGTAAAAAAAATCATATTTGAGAAATACTAGAGACATTTCTGTTAAGATTAAATAAAAGTTGTGAATTGATGCTGGTTTCTAACCACGAAAAACATAAAACAACCTCTATCGTCATAATGCTATTTAGTTTAAAATATCCCAAATTTTTCGAAAGGTCAAAATTCATTAACGTATCATCTATTCATGACTGTTAAAAACTATTCATGATTCTCCATATTTGAGAAATACTACAAACACTTCTGTTAATCTTAACAGAAGTATATATATGTATTAATATTTATATTTTTTTTTTTTTAATATTTCATTTTTAATGTTCTATATTTCTTACAATGTGCGTTTAATGTCATTATTCTTATATTATATATGTTTAAATGCAAGGATAAAAGTAAACACAAAGATAATAGCTCATTATCTTTCAATTCATCAATTCAAGAAAAAGTCTAAATTTAATATGGGAATATATAATTTTATAGGCAGCCCGTGGAGATAGAATTAATTTCCAAATTGGCCCTCAAGATCATTTGGGTTGGCCACTCCTGTTTTAAAGTATCTTACATTTTTCGAATGGTCAAAATTTATTAATATAGCTTCTATGAGAGTAAAAATTATTCGTAATTCTCCACATACTATACATTTCTGTTAAAGAATATTATAGACAGGAAGGAATACTATAGACATTTCTGTTAAGATGAAATAACAGTTGTAAAATGGATGCCTCAACAAACATAACCAACATGGCTTATGTTTGTTTCTAACCACAACAAACATAAACAAGCCCACCTGCAACGCCTTCACAGTGATGTCCTCACCCAAAATACACTTTTATCACTTGTTCGATGACTCTTAAGACGGGAACGAAGTGATTGTTGCAGGCCGACCTGTGACCCATCAACCAGTTGCGCCAAGGCGCGCGCCTTGAAATCTGCCGGCCCCGTTTTTGACGTCACCTCTCGCGGAGAAAGAGAAACCCTGGCGCTCTGTTCTGGCAGTGTTCTCGAGAGATAGACCGGATTGGACTTTTCTGCCAGTTACTCTCCTATCGCAACTAAGCTCTCTTTCTGAAGGGATCATGATATCTTGAGAAGACGATTTAAATAGTGTTTTCTTTTTGAAAAGTTGTTTATTATTTTTTGTTTTGGACATTTTCCTTTTATTTGTAAAGTTTGTTGAAATGACTTTTTAGAAGAAAAAGACTGAAAGTTGACTTTGGAAAATTTTCAGGTAAGTTTTTTTGTTTATATTTATTATTGGATAATATGCTTATTATAGATTGTCGTGATTTTATATTTTTAGTTATTGTTATTTAATTTTATATTAATCATTGATGTATGTAAACATATTTATTTTAACTCGTAATATCGTGAAAGTAATCTTAAATATAATGTTGGAATAATTATTTTGCGGCATGATGTGCAAATAACGTTTGATTAATAAGCATGGTTTATTATTTTGCAATATTGAATACAAGTATCATGCATAAAGTTTTCTTATATTTTACTTTACTGTATCAATATAATAATAATATTAATTACTGATATATATAAAGAGATTACTTTCACGATAGTACGAGTTAAAATAAATATTAAAGATAATATCGGCATGATTATTTTGCGGCATGTTGTATAAATAACTTTTGATTAATAAGCATGATTTATTATTTTGATATATTGAATAGAAATATTATGCATAAAGCTGTTTTAAATTTTATTTTGTTGCATCACAATATTAATCGAAACTTAATATTTATTGTGAAATACTTGCAATAATTGGTTTAATATTTATTTTAGAATGTGTTGTCAGTTTATTTAGTATTTTAAGCTGTTAAATTATTTGTTAGTTGTCAAATGTAGATATGATTGAAATGAAACAGATGAAGTGGTTTTATTCAGAACTAATTAAAAAATGAAAAAAAATATGTTATAATTAATGCACGCAAGTGGACCAATTTACTTCAAAATATAAAATTATGATTATAATAACTAATTAAAACTGAAATCACTAAATTAACTGATACATTAAAACTAATTTTAACAATTATTCAATTATTGAAATATTAAACCAGTATAAAAATAGAAATCTTGAAATAATAGATTATATTTTAATTAAATAACTTCCATATTTATAAGTTTGTGTGCATCTTTATCAAATTTGTATTCTTTATTGTTAAAATTTGTTAATGTCGTTGACGTATTCTGAATCATAAAATCCTTTGAAATATTTAAAAATTAAAGGTAATTAGGGTATTTAAATTCATTTTGCTTTCAGTTATTTCCATTTAAAAAGTATTAGGCATGCAATTTTTTTAATTTTCTCATATCATAATATTTCAAATATATATCACTGGGGTTGATGTAAAATATGACAATAATATTAAATAATATTAAAATTAATATAATTTGAATTTATAAGATTATTTTTACTGTTTAGTTCTTAATTTTTTAATGAAATGCATCAAGTTTTAGAAAATGCAATATAGAAATGCTAATGATATTTTTTTATATACCAAACCTCGCGTTCAGCCTGCGATTTGATTTTTCGCAATTGCACATCGAAAAATACCTGATAAACTTCAATAAAACAACTATAAATTGCTAGTGTAAATATTATTCTAGAACATGCCATCTGCAAGAATCGAACCTTTGTCAGCCTGTACAATTGATAGCACTAAACTACCATTCGAAATGCATATTATAATTCTATCTAGAAATTATTCAAATGATAAGAAATAGTGATAATGTAGATTAAATAAAGTGATAATGTTGATTAATAATACTGATAAATAAATTTCCATATTAAAGTGAAATGAGTTATGTAGAGTATATTTAGCGTAAAAGTTCCATTCATCTTTGATTACAATGAGAATTTCATAATACCTGCATCAAATAATACATTAAAGAGTATAAATAATCTCGCGGAATTCCTCTTCCAATTACATAACCCACCAATCCAAGGAAGTTATTCCATGTATACGTTACAGGTGCTATGCTGGAAATTGTAGTTTCGTTTTCCACATGAACTGCTACCAATTCATGAATTGTTGTCAAGGTCTATTCCGAAACGGAAAGCAATTTATAATTGTTTTGATAGAGAAATAGTATTCAATTAATTAATAATTAAACAATTATACTGAATTAAAATATTTCGCTGAACTTTTAACCATTTAATTTAGCACTTTGGTTTCGTTAATTTATTGGTTTGTTTCTAAAGTAAACCTCTTGTCTTCAAGGAAGTAAATTTAATTTTAACTGCATATTAACTAATACGAGGATATGCTTAAAATTTTGTTTATGTGCTTTTGTTATAGTATCATTTAGCTTGAAGGAAAGTAATAAACCTTATGATAGATAATTAGGGAATTTAAAAATCTGTTTTCTAGGTAGATTTTATGATCTTTTACTGAATTCTGACATATTATATTTATGGCAGTGTGGACAAAGTATAATCCTTAGAATTTTTAGATTTTTTTTTTGCTGTTATAATACATGTGTTGTCATCAAATGGTATCTAACATTAAAATGAAATCTGACAATAAAAGCTAAATCTTTTTATGCTTATAGAGAATTAAAAAATATATAAAGTGCCTGCTTTTTAATTTTATTCTTTTTATTTTTTCTTTAATTATTTTTCTCTCCAAATTGTGTCAGGCTTTGAGGTTCGAATCGTGGAGGGGGCATGGATGTTTGTTAGTGCTTCGGAATCCACGTTAACCTGTAGGTCCCGGTCTAATTAGCCTAAAGTGTGAAAAAATTACCGTAGAGCGACAAACGAATCCAAATCTGCCACTCGGTGCCACAGGTTTCGGGTTCGAGTCCCGGCGGTGCCATGAATGTTTGTAGTGGTTTGGAATCCCTTTAAGCCGTAGGTCCCGGTCTCATATGACTGTAGAGCGTCACGGAGCCTAGTTAGACTTCTACCTACGGGTGCTTCTTCACAACAGAAGCTGACCACTTTTCCCTTCAACCATGAGTCCATATGGGGAAGTGGGATAAGAAATAACGCCAATACAAACCAAACCTAATTCGCTAATTTCGCAATATTTAATATTCATCTCTTATCTAGGCGTTTCGTATTGTAATACTTGTATTTTACATCAGATGATATTCTTCTCTATATTACACAAAAGAGTGTTTAATATTATGGGGAATACAATATGATGAAGTTTGTAATTAATAGAATTCACTCTTATGCTAAAATTAATTTCGTTCTGATCTAAATAAATAAATTTTAGATATTGTATTCGTGGAAAAACTTCATTATTTTTAACCAAAGCTTTTTATTAAATCATCATAATTTTTAAAAATAGTTGAGTAAAAACGGTTCCAGAATAGCGCACAATTCGTCAACAACAGAGCTTTAGTAATAGCATTATTTACTGAAGCGTTTGATTAAAGGAAAATCATGAGAATCGACAAGAGAGGCTTTCTAGCAAAGCATAAAAGTATTCAAATTTAAACATTTTTTTTTTGTCTATGCGGAGACTTTATTGATCAAAATACAAAGCCGACGAAAGAAATCATTTATTTTTAGCAGATTGTGCACAATCCAATACTAAACTAATTTAAGTGTTTTTTTACCTGAAAATTGTCTAGGCAATGAAAAACAACTTTTGCCTTCTTAAAAGATCGAAAATTTTACATCGTTTAAAATAAAACATCTAAGATAATATTTGATCATATGATTAAAAAGTAAAATCATTAAATTGATTCAAATAATAAGAAATAATATTTATTTTTTTTATTAAAACGACAGCTTAACAATGATATAAAGAAAAACAAAATAGTCGCCCACCTGCTACAATTCCCACTTAATAAGGATTAAATTTTATTCTGCAATTTAATTATAGTGTACGGTGGGCGTAAATTCTAAATATAAAAAGTAATAATTAATAATAAAATAATGCTTCGAATTAAAAAGAGTAAACTGTGAATTTTAAAACATATTTGATCAAGAATTATAGATGACAAGAAAAGAATATAAAGGCAAAATTAAAGAAAAAAATCGAACTTCTTCAGCGACACTAAATGCATGAATAACATATTTACTTAAAAATTAAAATTATTTTCAACAACTATAAATTTATTGGCGGAATATTTACTTACAAAATCCCTCCCAAAATGAAAAAAGTCTTCATATGTCAACACTAATAAAAATTTTTAATATGAAGAAATATTTTCTAAATTTAATAACTATCTTTAAAAATTGCTTATGATATTGTGTAAAACATCATGATGTAAATTGGGTAAGATAAACTCACTATATTACTGAATATTACAAATATTTAGTATGCACTGAATTTTATATACTTTCATTTCTAATTTACCATTAACTCTCAATGTCTATATACAGTCACTCAAAAAAGTATTGGGATACAATATATGTTCACAGGATTTTATCATAGCACATAGTTTAATTATACAAATCAAACAAATAATAAGCATATCATATTTTGATTGTAAATCACAGTAATTCAAACAAAATTAATATATTAATTCAATTATAATTATAATTTAATGTAAAAGCAATAAAGTCATAAAATCTGCTGAAAAGGTATTGGGACACTCTAATAAATTGAAAAATATGAACTTGCTAGTTAATGTCTTGTTTCGACCCCTTGCACTTTTTGACCACTCACAGTTGATTTGTCATTCATTTGATCAATTTTGCGCAACTCCGATTCGTTGATTTTGGACCACTCATGGATCACTTATTTTTTAACTCCAGATTGTTAGAAATATTGTGTCTATTGTTTTTTAATGTACATAATAGCACACAAGTTCAGTGGGATTCAGGTATGGACTCTGGACAGGGAGGGGTCTTAATCACACCAGCACACAGTTAGAGGATCCATAAATTGAAAATATCAGCAGCATGTTTTGAGTCGTTATCCTGATACAATTTAAAATTTCTTTAGTTTCCCAAGTTACTCATACTTTGCTCTAAATTTTGCTTGAGAATATCAAGGTAAAATTATTTATTCATTGTACCTTTATAAAGTTCAAGTTTCACATCAGAGCTTGTCATGCAACCCCAGACAAATTGGTTGCATTCTTCATATTTTACTATAGAAGGCAGAATTTTCAAATGCAATTCTGTATTTGATGTGCGCCAAATCTTCCGTTTGCCATTCGATTGAAAATGCCATATTTGACTTCATTCACAAAATGACAGTGTACAAAGTTCTGTTGGCTGCTTTTTACGTGTATTTTAGCAAACGCCAGTATAGCTTTTCGATTTGCATTGCTTATGTTGAAGTTTCTTCAAGGTACTTTGCCATGATACTTATGTTTTCTTGAAACATTTCTGATAATTTCAGGATTTACTGATTTTCAGAACCTACTTTTACATTTCAGAGTCAATTTTACTGCGCTAGCTCTTGTATTAATGTGAACTTGTCCCACAATCCACCTCTCTTCACGTTTTACTAAATATCCTTAGACTCTGTGATCTTTGCTTGTTTTCAACACTGTTTATTTGAATTTGAGAATAACATTAAAAACAGTAACCACTGACCTTCACAATTTGCTGTATACAGTGAAGTGATTGTATATTTTCTAATAACCAATTAGCGGATTTCGTATATCAACCGAAATATATTTCATTTTCGTCTTTGCTCCATAAGCAACCTTTTCTGCTGAAATTTTATGTCTAAAATTATAGTCTAAAAATGTGTTAACAAATGAAATTTTACTGATGAGGTATATATTTCTTAAATTTCTCATTTCAAAATCGTCCTAATACTTTTTTTTGGCTACTGCTTGCGTTATAGTTAAAACTTTTGCCCAAATTCTATTTTTAAAATAGTAAAAACATTCTTACATATTTTTATACCAAATGTTAAATCATTTCTTGATTAATTTTGTTTTTTTGTTTTAGTATGATTAATATTTCTATAAATAGATTTACATGTTATACATTCCAAAATGTGCTAATATTATATGAATTAATTTATCTGACTATTTTTGGTCTCTTTATTTTTTTTGAATTGCTGATTTACAGTTGATATAAAAATTAATAAAACGTAATCCAAAGATATATTTTATTTTTTTGCGTAAAGAAATTCATTCATGATGAAGTTAAATTTGCTGTACTTCTAATGTTATCATAATCTCCGCATAGGATAACCTTTTAAAAATGATAAATCACGATACAACAATGCTGTTTTTTTAATAAACATCTGAAGATGACCTTGGATTTTTAAATTGTAGTGAGACAATGGGGATACAGGGTAGAAAACATTTGCTGCATTTTGGATAACACTACATGTTTTTCATTGTTGTGGTAATTGAATTAGATCATAGAAGTCATCATTTGATAACAACTTAATATTTTTAAAAGGATATCATTTAATAAAGAAACTGGTTGCATTGTCAAATTTGATAGCAGTTTTGAGAAATGCTTAATTCCTAGTCCATTGACAATAGGGGCATAGACAGTGAGCAGAAAGACTCGTGTTCGTATATATATCGCAGTCTGTTCTTTCAGAAAGGGTAAACTTAATTGCTGTTGTGGCAACTGGAGTAGACATTTTTTTATTAAACTGTCTAGACACCAGATGGTGAAATTTGTATACGTTACGCAAATGTTTGAATGTTATTCCCTGAAAGTTCTCTTTGAAGTTAATTCCCGATAAGGCCCAGTAAAACCAAGGGTGTAGCTGAAAGATCCAGATTTGAATCAATTTTGCAGTGTTCTTAGTACTTTCCTGCTTTCAGAAGCAAGGAGTCTTGTAAGTGTTCGAACTATATGATGGATGTTTACTGGGGTTTCGTCCATATGGCAAGTAAATGTCGAGTAATTGCATCTAAAAATTCTTGACGATAGTGTCTTCAAATTATAGTCTGTTATTGGACCTTTCGTAGAATACATAACTATTTTTAATAATTGATATTTACACGTAAATAAATTAATAAATTAAATTAAAAATCTTAAAAATATGAGAGTATTATGTAAAAATATATTGAATAAAAGTTTAAAACCAAGAACAGAACTCACGATGTTATTTTTAAATTTTTGTATTTATGCGCTGAATTATGTGATTGTAAAAAGGAATTTATAATCTGAACTTATACATTTTGAATTCAACAGAAAACAAATCAAAAGATATTATTAAAAAAAGAAGCCATCTAAAAAATGTTCACAATTATCGATGAAAACCAAAAAATTATTATCATTAATAAAAAAAAAAAAACTAAAAAAACTCGTGTATTCAAATGCAAAGCTATTGTAAGATGGTGCTGTTGTTAAGCTGATCTAGCAGTTAAGACTTGGTTTTCAAATAAATCATATGAAAAAGTCATTTATTTAAAAATGCTTAAATGCAATTTTGCATTTAAATTCAAAAGATCATAATGATCTAAGTTAACATCAATTCATTTTATTAATGTTCGTGGCGTATTTAATTAGAGACATGCTTTCGACCATTCAACAATACGACCATTTTCGATTTCCGTTGATTGTTATTGTACAGCATTATCCAGTGACCTTCACTTGATAATCACAGTAATTGTATTACCCAGAGTATTGTGTAGTACGTTTCCATTTTAAATCAAGTCGAATGCGTGTCTTATTTGAGTTTTCAAGTACAATAATGGTTTAAAATTGGTTGAACGATTAACACAATAAAAATGACGAATTCATTTAAAATTACTTCAAATCTATTTTTAGAACTTTTTTCTTTGAATTCATAATGATTAATTTATTTATAGCATTCGCATTCTATATTTAAATCATGAATAATAATTTAAATCATGAATAATAATTAATAAAAAACAACAATTTAATTTTTCGATTTTCGGAATACATACGAGCTCATTTTTGTTTTTTCATATATATATAATAAGCATTATACTAAAATATATATTAGTATTCATTCCTAATCAAATAAGAAATCAAAACAATTCCCGAAATCAAAAAATATATATGTAATTATTATATTTAGCATATTTTTTGATTTCTTTTATTTAATCGAGTTCAATTTGAATATTTTGCTTTATATATATTTTTTGAAGCTTTCATTTATTAATATGAAATAATTACAATCTATTTGAAAACTTTAACTCCAATACATTGCATACTGCTGTAATTTTCATACTGCTGTAAAATCAAAATATAGTTAATTTAAATGTGCCTGATAACCAATTGATTAACTCTCTAGTTTTTGGTACCACAGGCTCCAGGTATGAACCTGGCGGTGGCATGGATGTTTTGTTTGTGGCTTTGCATCCACTTTAAAAAAAAATCCACCATGGTCTAATATGATCCTGGGCGTTGTGTTGGTAGAGTGCTCGTGTTCATAGCATATCTTCAAGCCACAGGGGTCCCCTGGGTAGTGTTAAATGAATAACAACGGTGTATCCCATGCTTATGGCATAAAGATTAATTGCCTCTGTATTGGCAGCTAAATTAGAACAACATTTCTCCATTATGCAACAAATCCATTTTGATCAAATGAATAACAATTTTTATATACTACTAAATACTGTATTACTAAAAATAATATTTTCCTTATTATTTATAAGTTCCGATGCTAGCAATTTTTTTGGAATGATACAAGGTTTTTTTTTTTCAAATCTTTTATCAAGAAATATCTTACTCAATTAGATTTGAATAAAAATATACCATTCCATCCAGGATGTACCAGAACTGCTTAAATCTGAGTCAAAACACGAATACCAAAATAAAAATGACTCGCTGATTTATTCATAATAAGTTTCATTTGTTTTTTTCTCTATAGTCGAAAAAAGGATAAAATATTTATAACTAATCTAATAATGGTCTATATTAAAAACAAGGTATTTATTATAATAATTAAATGTGTCTAACAAAATTTAAGAGAAGTTTTCAACCTCATTTTTTTTGCTTTCCACTTAATTAATTATTAATAATTAATAAAATGAATTTGGATTTAGTTTCTTGAATATTGTCTAAGAATTAAGTGCATCTTTAATTTTTACTATGGAATAAACAGTTAAAATTAATTCTAGGGAATTTTAATATTTTAATGATTTCTTTAATCTTGAAGCATTTCAATTTCACATAGATTATTTTTAAATGAGTTTTTTTTCAGCTGATAAAGGAAAATTGTTCTAATATTCATTTAATTTATTTTGTTTTCAAAAAATTAGAATGTTTAACTGCATGAAACAGCAATGAATAAATTATTTATATTCGGTGTTATATGCTTAATTAGTCATCTCAAAATGGGTAGTGCATTTGAAATAAAATTGCAGAAAAAAATGAATTCTCTTTTATAAAAAAAATATATAAATTGTATCATTTTGAATTATTTCAAAGTAAATGAATACTTTATAAAACTATATTGTTTAATTCTTAATGAATTTCTTCAATAACAAATGAAACAAAAAAATTCTAATAAAAGCACGAAAGACAATATATTATTAAATTATCTTGGAACTTTTGCCTATTTTTTTATTCTAAGGGGAAAAAAACTATCGCATATTCTTGATATAGAATGACATTCGACGCGGAGGTGTTCAGCTTTCTTTTAAGAAAGAAAAAAAATGGCGGAGGGAAAAAAAAAGTAGAATGGATGGAACAGAAAAAAAAATCTAATTTGTTTGAAGGTAGGCAAATTCTTAATTTTCTTCTCCCCCCTTCTATCTTCTTTCGTTCTTCTTTGGTTCTTTCCTATTCTTTGTTCCTTTCCCCCACAGCAAATTGCATGGAGAAAAGCAGCAAATTGAGGCTTAAAAGACGCGCAAGAAATGAGTTCCAGGAAATCAGACAGCAAACAGAAATAAATGGCGTTATCTTGTATCCCATGGTCCTAACGAAGATTTCGGAAATCGTTTTATTTTATTTTTTTTTCCTTGGACATTTGCTTGATGACTACTGAATTCATTAAAACTTAGAGAAAAAAACTTCTTTAAATGAATAAATTTTTTTTTTTGCCACCTTTGATTAATTTTAAGCGAAATTCTTTGACTTCGCAAGGCAATCAGTTTGTAATGGTGAGCATTTAAGATAAATGAATGCTGCTTTATGAATAAACTGCTGTTTAGATTTCCAAACTGCTACGCGTTTTTTTTTTTTCCATTTGTTTGTAATGCGTAAGTCAAAGAACATTTCGAACTGATGTCATTTGCATAATTTGCAGCATAAACTGACATACTGATAAGTATTTCCCTAAAAGTGTAAGCAGTTGAAGTTAAAAGTTTAAACTTTGATAATATTTTATAAGAATACGTTTTGTTTAGTTTAACTGTTGTGTAAATTCTTATTATTATATTATTATTTTTTAGAATTATTAAATGTTGCATGATTCTTGAGCGCATACCTCAAAATAACCTTAATAACCTTAAACAAAATTTCAGCCATATAGCATGATTGCGAAGGACTTGTATATCGCGGAAGTGTTTTTATAATCATCCTACTTAACATATGCATTAAAGCACGTATCTTTATCCATACCAGAATGCATTACTACTATTAGAGGATTTATTATATGCATACTTAATTTACATTATTATACGTTTCTTTACATTATTACTACCAAAGAGAAATGAATAATTTAAACGTACATATACGTTTTTGTAAGCATGCAAATGTATAAGAACTAAAACTATAATTTTGCAAAATTCATTTTATTTTAAAAAAGGAAAATTTGATTTATAAAAAAAGTGAATTTGGTTTAAATAAAATGATTTCTTTAAATGAATAATATTTTTTTTTTGCCTTTTACCTTTGATTGGTTTTAAGGGGAAATTCTTTGCCTCTCTGGCAATCAGTTTGTAATGAGTGAACATTTAAAACAAATGTAAGCTGCTTTATGAATACTTGATGTTTAGATTTCTAAACTTACTTTATAGTCTTATACATTTTTTTCATTCGTTTATAATGTACAAGGCAAAGTACTTTTCAATTGATAATGGATTTGCAGCATTGATAAGTATTTTCTCTCAAAGTGTACGGTTGGAAGTTGAAAGGTAATTCAGTAATATTTTATGAGAATTAATTGCATAATATATTGTGATGTTTCCCATTTATTTTTATAACTTAAAACACAAGCTTATTTAATTTTTATAATAGTATTTTTGTGGTTAATTTATTTCATTGTTATCAAAAATCTCATCAAAATATCAATTGAAAGTCCGCCCAAAGGCCTCTATAACCGTGTTCCCAAAAGTCCTGGAAGAATGCCATCCCAAATCTATGTAATGTTCCAAGGCGTAGAGCAGTCGCATTTCCGACTAGCCACTGGAAATGACTGCCTGCGTAAACATCTTTACAGACTTAAAATTGTTCCTTCCCCGATGTGCACTCTGTGCGGCTCTGGAGAGGCGATGGACTCCATGCATCTACTGCTGTCACTGTCTCAGCAAGACTTTCTCGCCGAGCGATATTGGGAGGCTAAAGGTATGTTAGATTAATGAACTCTGTTGCGGCATGTTTTGTTGTTTTCTTTGTTCTTTTTTTATTTTTCGTTGTTCTATGTAACTGTTCATAATCTGCCATTGAAATAAAAAAAAATATTCAATTTAAATTTTTAAATTATTTGTAGAAAAAGTAATATTCACGAAAGATTTCTTTTATAAAATTGCCACGATTTTTAATGTTTGTATGCCAGCAAAATCAATAAGAAGACTTCTTTTTTTTTTTTTCAAATGAAAAATTTTATAAAAATTTGTGACGTTATTTGAAAATAGTTATTTACTTGCTATTTTATGAAAAAAAAAAAATTGAATCTGTTTTAATAAGAATAACTAAAATGTTAAAAAAATACATAGACATAGCTAAATTAATAGCTAGAGCCATGCAGAAATATTTATTTTTGTAGGGAATTGTTTTTCGAGATTAATCATCATCTTTATTTTACTAGACCATTTAAAATGATATATCAACATTTAAATAAACGTTAATTATTTAAACTGTTATGTAAAATACTTTTTCCATGGATAGACGTTTTTAACTTTAATAAGTTTAAAAAGTTGAGGTACTTTAGACCTCAAGCTGGCAAAAGGCCACTCTTTTTTTAAAAGATATTTATTACATTCATTACATTATATTTCTTTTCATGTATGCTCTTTCATTATGTTAATATTTAAATGTCTGAATGTAAAGCATACTTTTTCATCTTAAAAGCTAAACTTAAGAAATCACACGACGAAAACCTCAGGACGAAGTAATAGGGCACTTTAAAATTTTTTAAAGGATTTTGAATGACACAAATTATTCCGTTAATTATGAGATAACTAAAGAATTTTTTTACTAAAGTATTAAGGTTCAAATCTTTTAAGTTCTTTTCAAATCAGATGAAATAGACGGTAGTAAAAGTCTATTTAGCCCTCGTGTGTACAAGATGACAGTAGCGAAAAGAACAAAAGCATCCAAATTATTTCAATAAATTTGTTTGTTTGCATATTCGTCTTCGTCATTGGCGCAACAACCCCATGGCGGGGGCCTAAAATCTGTGGCACCTAACGTCAGAGCGCTAATCACTCTATCGAGGCATAATAACATTCAAAATTTGCATATAATATTTAAAATTCCAATCGCTTAGGTTAACTTTTAATAACATACGAAAGTTAAACCTAATAACACAAAATAACTTAAATTTAATTTTATAGAATACATTTTTAATAACTGATTCAACAAGATATTATTTCTTATAAAGAATAGTACCTTAAGGGTTTATTTTAGCAAACCGTTATCATATTATTGGTATATGTACACTATGACATTAAATATTTTAATAAATTTATTTGCGCAGTTGATTAGAAAATGCTAACAATAAATCTGAAACGCAGTAGGGCATCATAATTTATCATTCTTCTCAGATTTAGATTGATTAGGCTCTTCACAGCGTCATTATATGATTAAATTTCTCTTGCAACCCTAGTTAAAAAGGTTCTCCTTACTTGTAATTATATTCTTGTTCAAATTTTATGATCAATGAATGAATATTCTTTAAAAAAATATTTTCCCCTTTGGGGAATTTCTTAAGGAATATAAAAGCAGAAAAAAAGTTTTTTCCCCCAAGTTGCCCATGAAAATCCCAATTAAATGCTAATAAAAATGAGTTAACAAGAATTCTAAAGGAATTTTTCTTTAATTTAGCGTTTAGCATTTAATAATAATGTTCTCAATTGCAATTGCTCTTATTAATTTTAGATTAAAAACATCAAAAATTTTACAAAATTGATTTTGTTAGAATTATATTGTAACAAATCTTATCTCCATTGATGATTTTTTTTTGTGTGTATTCATTAATTCTATAAAAGTTAATTTCTCTGATCTATAGATGTAATAAAAAAACAACTTGGGAATATTTTTATATTTTTGCATTATAGAATTTATAGATTAATACATTAAATTTATAATTTAATGTAATCTATGTATTTTTAAATATCAAAATTTATAAAAATTAAAAAATTAAATATTATTATAAAATGATCATCTGTAGTTTTAAAATATTTGCAATGCATTAAAGTATTTCGTGGCCGGGTTTTCAAGCAAGTCACATTAACCGATGTTTTTGCTTTTTTTAATTTTGACTTACAATTTATTTATGGTAACCACACTCGGAATAATTATTTGTTATTATTTTGCGATCCTAAATTGTTTTTACTTTTAAAATTCCGAACCACTACAATAACCCATTAAAAATTTACCGACTTTTCTAACCCAATACCTGTTGTCCGAACGCCATATATTATGAGGTGTTACACCATCAGGCCCGCCGGAAACTTTTTAATGCAAATTTGAAAAATCGGTAGACGACATAAATATTAAAATATTTTTAATGTTTTCAAATAAGTCATAGACAGGAGCCTTTTGATTTTGAAATATATGCCGGTACAAAATAAACCACTCTTAACCAAAAACATATTTAACCTTATTCTTAAGAATGAAATTATGATTCTAGAAACTTTGATAATGGTATATCTTTCAGTAGATTCTTGTTACATCTTTCAGTACATCTCTCAATATAACGCCTGCATGTAATATATTATAAGGGTTTACGTTATAATTGCCACTAGAAAAGTTTTAATGCCATCTTTGAAAATCGGTAGACGACAACACAATTAAAAATATTTTAATGCAAAATACCTACAATAGACAGGAGTTCTTAAAGTGAATATATATACTGGTACAAAGTAAAAACCACCTAAAAAATGTGTCCACAACAAGAAGCATAATTAAACCAAATCATAAGAATGCAATTTTAATCTAGACTGATAATGGTATATCTTTCATCTTGATACATATTTCGTGATACATCTTATCTTTCCGTATAACGCCTGCTTTTTTCGGCGTATGCACATATTATAGAGCGTTGTGACACTATAAATTGCCACTAAGAAAAAAGGCTAGTGGCATTTGAAATCAGATAACAACACTATTAAAAATATTTTAATGCAAAAATACCTGTACACAGAAGTTCTTAAAATGAAATATACTGATACAAAAGTAAAAACCACTAAAAAAATGTAACCACAAAAACATAATAACCCATACCTTAAAAATGAGTTTAATTTAAACTGATAATGCTATTAACTATATTTTATAAATCATAGATATCAAAAAAATTTACGAAAATTTAAGCCCAGAGAATTTCATTTCAAAAGGAAGAAAAACAATAAATAACAAATCCCTTAACATTAATGGGGAAAAAAAAAACATTTCCCCGACTTCAGATGCAAAATTTGCTGGCACAAAACAAATAAAAAATGCAGCCGAAAAGCGCTCGGAGAAGCCAGAAACGAAAAGAAGATCTTTCATATATCTCTCAAAATCTTGATATATCTTTCAATACAACTAGTAATATCTCTCAATACATCTTTTAGTACATCTTGATATATCTTTCAATATATCGCCAGCTGGCATGTAATATATTATAGGGGGTAACACTATAATTGCCACCAAAAAATTTTAATGGCATTTAAAAATCAGTAAACGACATAATAATTAAAAATATTTTTAATGCAAAATACCAGTAGACAGAAACTGTTCAATTTAACAACAAAAACATAATTAGCCCAAACTTTAAGAATGTAGCTTAATTTAGACTGATAATGCTATTAACTACTATTTCATAAATCAGATATCAAAACTATTTTATGGAAATTTTACGAAATAGTGTAAGCAGAGAAACAAAATACGAGAAAGAAAAGGCCAATCGATATTTCATTTCAAAGGAAGAAAAACGATAAATAACAAATCCCTTAACATCAATGGGAAAAAAAAAGCAGTTCCCAGACTTCTGAGATGCAAAATTTGCTGGCACAGAACAAATAAAAATGCACACTATTAAAAAAAAAAAAAGCATATTAATGCAAAATACCTGACGAAAAATTGCTGATACAAAGTAAATCACTCTAAAAATGTAACAGAAAGCCCCGTTTACGAAATGAATTATGTTAAAAACAGTTCATTCAGAAAAATTTTCATCACGAAAGAAGAGTTGAGTGGTTATATCCTTCCTTTTTCAACTTGCGCGCGATATATTGTACTTGGGGAAGGACTTTTTATCAGCGCTCTGTTACCCAAGACAGTAACGGTAATTGCAAGTACTTACGAAACTGTTCGATGCCTTGATTTGGAGGATACTTTTGATGGACGATCATTGGGAGGAAGCAAGATTGCCGGAAATAAGCTTTTGATTTCTTTCTTTCTTTTTTTCCCCCTTCTGTGGTGGCGTGATTGCTTATTTCCGGAGTGCATTTAGTCCGTGAAAGTCGGGAATTGAAGTTCATATTGGGTATTGAGGATAATGGGTTAAACAGGTTACATTGTTGATAATGCGTGTTCATCATCTTTTTTAGTTATTAAAATGTTTTCAATGAAATTAAGGCCACGATTATAATTTATTGTTAAGAAGTGATTGCTAATTATTATCATTAATTTTATTTAATTATATTTGTTCTCTTTGATTCGATTTTTATTTCCTTATTGTTTATTTTTCAAAAATGTAAATATTACTTTGTTTTAGCGCGTACATCTTTTTTAGTTATTAAAATATTTTCGATTAAATTAACGCCACGCTTATAATTTATTATTTAGTGATTGCTGATTATTATATGTAATTATCATTAATTATATTTGTTCTTATTTTATTCGATTTTTGTTTCCTCATTGTTTATTTTCAAAAAAATAAATAAATAAATAAATATTTTGATTAAGTAATTCTTGCGTTTTGTTGCAAAGGACGAGTACATATAAACACTCTGTTGAAAACAGTGTATTGTTGGTTTTTTTGCAGATCTGTGGTTTTGGACAGATATAGCGCGCTAAAGGGTTTTGACGGTTGATACGTAATATTACATAGACGTGATGAGCTATTATTAATTTTATTGGATATTTGTACTCCTTGATTCGATTTCTGTTTCCTCCTTTTTTATTTTTTAAAAAGGTATTTTGATTAAATAATTCGTGCATTTTGTTCCGATTGACAGTATATATGAAACACACTCTTAAAAACAGTTTTTGCTGATTTTGATCTGATTTGTGGTTTTCGACAGATATTGCGGATAAAGAAGGGTTTGATGGTTGATATGCAATCCATGATATGAGAAGTTATGAGAAAAGAAAGTCACATAGTGATGAAGGAAAAAGGCATTTTATTTAGGAATTTGATACCAAATTAAAAAAAATAATAATTACCAGATTTATACAGAATGTACATACCTGAGAACAAATGAATAAAAACGGGATTTCTTTGTAAGATAATCATTATTAATAGGTGGTATGATTTCTTCTAGACAGCAATATTGAACACTTGTGACACAGGTATTTTATCTTGATATTAATGAAGGATTAGGGTATTTTTTCCTCTGGAAGTGGTGTTTCAGCTCTTGAACATCTTGTAGCGATGATAGGTGATGCAGTTCTTTTTGTCCAGAATATCCTAAACAAAGTCTGCTGGCTTGTTGACCAAACCATTCATATAATTCCTTGCCTATGATAGCTATTACTTTATTTTTAACTGACAGAATTCAGATGTTGCAAAATGTGAAAACCCGAGATGTTTATCGCTCTTGTGTTAAAAATGTTTTTCTATTGTATTATTATTTCATAGAAAACTATTCACTCGTATTATTATTTCAAATGAAATTATTCTTTTGTATTCTTTTCTCAATAGCCTTTAAGTGATTTGAGTAGCCTATTTTTCTTATGGACAGTAACCGTTAGTTTACAATTATTATTAATTATGGATCTTATTATTTTTAATGGATACTATGTATGAAATATTTATGAACAATAAGCACAAAATTGTCCAATGGAAAATATAATGAATGAAATACTTGTCCAATGGGCAAAAACCTGTGGCTTAAAATACTTGTCCAATGGAATTTCGCTTATTGGACAAGTATTGCATATATGATTGGGCATGCAAGTGTTATGTATACAACTATTGGGTATATAATTATATATACATTGCAGACAAGTATTACTGATATTCACAGAATACTTGTCCAACAGGCAAATTCCATTGGGCAAGTATTGCATATATGATTGTACATGCAAGTATTATGTATACAACTATAGGGTTTATAATTATATATACATTGCAGACAAGTATTACTGATATTCACAGAATACTTGTCCAATGGACGATATTCACAGAATACTTGTCCAATGGACGATATTCACAGAATACTTGTCCAATGGACGATATTCACAGAATACTTGTCCAATGGACTTGAATGGATTCATAAAATACTTGTCCAATGGACGATATTCACAAAATACTTGTCCAATGGACGATATTCAAAAATACTTGTCCAATGGACGATATTCATAAAATACTTGTCCAATGGACGATATTCATAAAATAACTTGTCCAATGGACGATATTCATAAAATAACTTGTCCAATGGACGATATTCATAAAATAACTTGTCCAATGGACGATATTCATAAAATAACTTGTCCAATGGACAATATTCATAAAATAACTTGTCCAATGGACGATATTCATAAAATAACTTGTCCAATGGACGATATTCATAAAATAAATTTGTCCAACGGACGATGTTCATAAAATACTTGTCCAATGGACGATATTCATAAAATACTTGTCCAATGGACGATATTCATAAAATACTTGTCAATGGACGATGTGCATAAAAAATACTTGTCCAATGGACGATGTGCACAAAATACTTGTCCAATGGACGATGTGCACAAAATACTTGTCCAATGGACGATGTGCACAAAATACTTGTCCAATGGACGATGTGCACAAAATACTTGTCCAATGGACGATGTGCACAAAATGCTTGTCCAATGGACGATGTGCACAAATGCTTGTCAATGGACGACGGTGTGTGCACAAAAATGCTTGTCCATTGGACGACGGTGTGTGCACAAAAATACTTGTCCATTGGACGATGGTGTGTGCACAAAAATACTTGTCCATTGGACGGCGATGTGTGCTCAAAATACTTGTCCAATAGGTAGTATATAATTTTTATATACGTAATATATATAAAAAAAAATGTTTAATTCTTTATCCCTTAACAGATAAAATATCGTTTTATCTTTGATATATTATATATATAAAAATTAAACTGATATTATAAAAATGTCGATTTTATGAGAGTTGCAGTAAAATAATTGTGCTTAATTTATATGACCATCGTAGGATATTTCAGTTTATTTTTAAATTTTTTAAATTTAAAATAAAAATAAAAAAAAAAATACCATATAAGAATCACTAAATAATTTATCTTATTTTATCTTTAATAATTTATGGAATTTAACAAAAAAAAAAACAGATACATAATATAAACATATTTAATTTTTATAAAGAGAAATAATTTCATCTTGTTTTTTTCATTATCATGCATCATAGTTTAGAATACATGCTAATTACATTGTGAATTTCTGTTTAGCGTAGCTTACTAATATCAACATATTGTTGTAACCCATTTTCAATATTTATATTTTTAATTTATATCATCACTCTTTAATGGATCCTACTTTATAACTTAAATGTCTGGTAATTTTTAAACACATAACAAACCTTTAGAAGTATTGCAACATTTTTGTATTATAGTCAAATTAAAAATTTTTAGAGTAGATATTATTATAAAAATGGTGAGATAATTATAAATTCATAGTGTACGGCTTAAATAATTACTTATATTCCAAAATTTATAAGCATATTTCTAAATCTGATTTAAGTCATAGTTTTAAACTTCCTACTTTCAATCACCATAAAATATAAAGCTCTTGTCTTCATCAATAATTTAAGACAAGTGAACAGAAATGGATATTTTTGGAACTTAAGCTCATCAATTATAACTCTAGACATTTAATAGTCTATCTCGCATAATTTTCTAAGATATTACTCCCATTACCTTAAGAAAGGTGACGTTGGCTTAGCAAATTGTTTGAAGATAAAAATATAGGCTCGGACAAAAACCCACAATGTCTTTGAAATTGATGTATTGCTTCTGAAGCTACTGGCTTCAATACATAACAGCGAATAATAATAAGATGACATGAAAAAATTACAATGATATATCACTCTTTTATTGTAAAAATTTCTTTTGGAGGTTACGTGCGTGTGGTGTAGGAAGATGAATACGTGACTAAAGTAAAAATGGGGATAAAGTGAATTTATAACAGTTACTTTTACTTGAATGAATACTTTATTGATTATCCACATAATAAACTGGTTTTTAAATGACGTCTAAACTTTTTCAAATATTTACACGATGTTATGAGCTTGCGTGTTTTGTTTAAGAAATTAGAAATTTTATGTCAAGAATATATAAATACGAATATTTTATAATAAGTTGCGTAAAAAAGATATGTTATATTTCTGCATTTTAAAATTGCATTAAATAGTTTAAAATGTAGTTCAATATATTAGATATAATGGAAAGTTGTCACATTCAAATTTTAAACGGATTATCGATACCAAGAATTATACAATAACTATATTTAAGATCACATAAATTAAAATAATGTTTTTAAGATTGAACTATCTAAAATAAGTTTTCTAAAGGTTTTATGTATTGAAATTTGTAAATTTTGGAAATTACAATGTTATTGCAATAATTATTATTATTTATTGCAGAAATTTAGTTTTAAAAAATCAAGTTTTCTGAAATAATCTAAATTTGAAGAATAATAAATTTTAATTGTATTTATTATTTACCACAGTAAACTGTTTTTCCATTTTTTTTACTAAGGAATTTATTATATTTTTGTGTGCAGGTTGTGCAACTGGATCGTAATTGGGTGAGGTTGGGTTGAAATACTTGAAGCACAGGTTGGAGAACACACAGCTTTATTTACACCCACAAGCGCCACACACATATAATTAGGGACATACAATATTTAACTCATTTAAAGAGATGTATTTATAGATTCGCAGAAGGATTCCATTTTTAAGCCGACAACCAGATACTCAGCTACATGCAGAATGCGCTAAATATATTTCCTGTCGGGATGAGAGACGATAAACGAAACGTTTCTCAGCTGAAGCGCTTGGTTGAGTTGTACTTCCTCTCTTTTGAGACTCTCGAGGCCGACAGAAAATTACTCTTGAACAACGAAGGCAGACGTTCTTGCCAGTTTCTAGAAGGAAACACTGTTACAATATATATATATATATATAGATAGATTATTTATAAGTACATTTTTCAAATGTTTTAAAATCAAATTATTTAAAAATAATCAAGATAAATCAATTCTTGGAAATGTTTTCTATTTTTAAATATTAGCCTATTTCTTTTGTACCAAATTTAGTGGAACCCTTCATACATATATAATTTTAATATTTTTTTTTTTTTTATAAAATATAGAAATGTTTAGTTCATATTTTATAAATTTATTGCAAAATATGCAAAATTTATTATTTATACACGATGGGAAAATATCTAATTACATACAATCACGCAATTTATGAAGTTAGCCTTGATGTGTTTCATTATAATATTGCTTTTTACATAAACAAATAATATCGCTCAAAACAGGTTTTCTTTCAAATAAAAATATATAGTTAAGCAAATTATTTGCGAAGTATATATTTCCTTGGTTGCAAAATTATATATTTTTTTAAATGAAATCATTCTCATTTTAATTTATACAATACAAATTATCATTAAAAAAAAGTAAGTAAAATGCTTTCTACCTTGGGTAAACTTATGGCATTATAAAAAAAAAATCGCCTTATAATAGCAAAACGTATTGAATCTTTCTGCTCACGAGCTGGCCACTTCGGATGGCCTTGACTTGGAACGATCCTTTCACAAACAATAAACTCATTAAAGCAAAGTATTTTTATTTTACAACTGAACGATAGAACATGGAAAAAACATGGTTTGCTTTCCTTTCACTAGCTATGATAGTTTATAATGAATCTGAACAGTCTTTGCGAACAATTATTTAGTGTAAATTCTTTTATCATTACACCAGCAAATTGTAGCATTTTTTCTCACTGTTTCAAGTTTTGGTATTTCATTCCCGGGAGAGAGGAATATATGTTATTTGACAAGGACATAATAACATGTCACACAAATCTGATGGCAGTTATTCGCTATCATGTGTAATGAGACTCAGGAAATTAGTGAATGTCTGTGCGACCTTCACAGGTCGAAATAATTACATTGAATATGGACTATCCCATGTGTTGTTCCATCTTGATTGGTGATATACCACGAGCTGAGAAATGTCTACTCTGATGAGAAGTGAGAGAAGTGAGCCTTCCCCTCTCTTCCTTTCTTGACGGATTGTATTTAAAGGTCTGCTGCAGAACGGGCAATTAGATTTGACGTAGACTCGAGAACTCTAAAAATCTTCGAACTAGGAGTGAATTGCGCTTGTGATAAAATTTAAATTTTTACTACTTTGTATAACAATCCAGAGTTTATTATAATATATAAATGTGTGTGTGTGCTTGTAAATAAAATTTAAAGCGTTCTCATAAACTTGAAAATGGTCTTCTTTAAGTCTTTATAGGTTCAATACATGCCGAAACGTTATATATACAAGGGGGGAATGTTAAAAACCGTGCTCTAAGCGTGCTTTTACGGATTGTTATTAATATATTGCATGAATTTTAACTATAAATTCTTTAGTAAACTATTTAATTTTCTTATACTTTGATCATTGATCTGCATAATTCATACACATCCAGAAGTCCTACTCGAATAAAGTGAACAAATACTTGATATTGCTTCTGAAAAGATTAAAAAAAAACGAAAGATTCAATTACCTTAACTCTTCTGGAATGGAATGAGGTTTTCATTGACAAGGACCTTAGGCAGCTTTAATCGGCATTGCTGTAAATTTAATCCAAATGGCATTGAGCTGTGATATTGGCCGGGATACTTTACATACTTAGTATAAACCCTTTCAACCATGCATGTTTAATTGAACTGATTCGAATTCTGTTAGTCAGCATGTATTACCATTCGGACAACCGGAAATTAGGAGACAATTAAATTAACACAGACATTATTCGAAATCAATTTCCAAGTGCCACAGTTCATGCGGCATGGCATATTTTATTTCCATCTTGGGGAAGATGTGTTGAGAGAATGTTAGACATTTCTGCAGGCAAGCACATACATATTGAAAGCATATGTATATGGAAGAAACCCATATCTTTGTTGAAGATTCCAAGTAAATTCAAAAATAATTGTATCTAACAACTTTGTACTTCTGAACTGCCTCCTGTTTCTTTAAGGAAGCGTTATTGGATTGCCAGACTTAAGTTGATGAATTAACTGGTGTCATTTGTTTCTATATTGCTTTTTGTATTGTGTATGGTATTTGTTGTCCTGTGAACTTGTCATTAGAAAAAGAAAAAGAAAACTTTGTACTTCGAAGAGATAGGTAAAATTTTTCAATTTAGGTTCAGGAAAATGTACCATTAAGAAAAAGAAAAACAGCCCTTTTGTTTTACTTAAAGGCATTGGGTTCAAAATATTTCTAAACGATCTTGCATGTGCAGCCAAGTACATGCACATTGTACATTATATATATATGGTAGAAATGCATGTCTCTGTTGAAAATTCTAAAAACATTCAAAAGAAATGTGAATAATTACTTTGTACTTCTGAACTGCCTTCTGTTTCTTTATGGAGGCGTTATTGAATTGCCAGTTAAGTTGATGGATTAACGGATGCCATTTGTTTCTATCTTGCTCTTTGTATGGTATTTGATGTCCTGTGAACTTGCCATTAGAAAAAGAAAAAAACTTTGTACTTCTGAAAAGATAGGTAAATGATAAAATTTTTCAATTTAGGTGCAGGGAAAATGTACCATTAAGTAAAAGAAAAACAGCCCTTTTGTTTTATTTAAAGGCATTGGGATCAAAATATTTCTAAACGATCTTACATGTGCAGCCAAGTACATGCACATTGAAAACTCATATGTATATGATAGAAATGCATGTTTTTGTTGAAAATTATAAGAAAATTTAAAAAACGAACTGTGTATAATTACTTTGTACTTCTGGACTGCCTTCTGTTTCTTTTTATGGAAGCGTTATTGGATTGCCAATCATAAGTTGATGGATTAACGGATGTAATTTGTTTCTATCTTGCTCTTTGTATTTTTCTATGTTCTGTTGTTCTGTAAACTTGCCTTTAGAAATAAAAAAAAAACCTTTGTACTTCTTAATAGACATGTAAATGATAAAATTTGTCAATTTAGGTGCTGGAGAAATGTACCATCAAGTAAAAGAAAAAAAAAACAGCCTTTCACTTAATGATGTCGGGATCAAACTATTTCTAAAAGTACTTTTTAGA
Organism: Caerostris extrusa; assembly: GCA_021605095.1. Taxonomy (NCBI): domain Eukaryota; kingdom Metazoa; phylum Arthropoda; class Arachnida; order Araneae; family Araneidae; genus Caerostris; species Caerostris extrusa. The sequence continues at coordinate 23,620 of BPLR01002673.1, read as the reverse complement.
ATACTTTACCATAGGTAAATGTAGGTTATCACCAAAAGTTGCAAGACATTGTAAATGTTCTTACCGGCATTCAAATTTTAAAGAGTTACAATTCTGTGTTAACTCAATTTATTTCTGAAATTATTAACAATTGGAATTGCTATTATATGAATAGTTAATTTGTTACGCCTTTGTCATATTCACGTCATTTCATATGAAAAAAAAGAAGTGATTTGCTGAATAGTTAGAAAATGAATTATTCAAAAAGTTTAAAATCACATGTCATGTAAAATACATTCAAAATGCAAAACTCATCTATTTTTGCTCTGTTTGGATTATTTAATTCAGAAGGAGAAAGATTGGTGGAGAATAATACACGAAGAACATATTTTTATCATCATGCTGATTTAAATGAAATCCAGATTTCTAAAAATATGATTAAATAAAATTATTGTCGAATGTCTCAAACATATAAACACATAAAATATATCTAATATACATGTTTTTATAAATCTCATTTAAAAACCCATCCAATTTTAAAATCAATTTTTTTTTATTTTACTTTTTGCAAATGAATAACTAATGACTTAAAAAACATGTTTTTTATTCGCAAATGAAATAGAAAAATAAAAATAAATAGAACAATTTTTTTTCGAAGAATGTATTTTCTTCTAATTATATTTTAATAATTAAAATAATTTCGATATCATGTTTAAAAATTAATTTAAGTTGTTGTAGAATTTACTGCAAAACAAAAAAAAAAAAAAATTTTTTTATTTAAGATTTTTCAGTTCTAGTTTTTGTTGAGGATTTTAAATATTCATTTGAATAAAAGAAGTCAAAGTATAGTTGGTTCATTTCCAACCGTTTTCAATGTCAGTGTATTTTAAAAGATATTGAGCTTGTGATTCTAAATGATCTTTCTACTAAATACATACAATTAATAATCTTTCTTGCAACATACTAAATTATAGATTAAATTTGATTAATTAAGTATGTGTCACTTATATATGTTTTTGTGTTTCTGAAATTACTTTCATTTTTATCTGCTTTAAGATTAATGATAAAATTTTTGCGTAATTCCGAAATTATGAAGGTAGCTTAATTACAGGACTACATTTTTAAGTATCCTTGAATGTAATGGAGACGCAGCTATGATATTTTTAATTTATGCCTTCAGAAACAGGTATATAGGCATATTTTGATTAATAATTACGGTCTGTATTTATTCTGAACTAATGATTCAGCTTAGGCCTATTTCAATGAAAAAATTTTTAATTTCTATAATATATCTATGAGAGTCATTGATACAATAATGGAAACATTTAACAACAATTATTTTTCATCTAGTCTCTGTATACAACACCACGTTTGCATATAAAGACTCGATAAAGTTGTTTTTTTTTTTTAGTTTATGCTTTCAGAAACAGAGATAAAAGGACATTCTGATTAACAATTACGGTATGCGTTTATTCTGAACTATTGTTTCAGCTTAAATCTATTTCTGTTAAAAGATTTTAGATATTTATGAGAGTCGCTAGTACAATAATGCTAACATTTGAGAACCATTCATTTTTGTCCAGCCTTTCTAAGCTACAACACTTTTCTTAATATCATGATTAATTAAGACATAGAATCATATTTAATTTGATTATAGATTCTCGAATTCTATATTTGTCAAAGTATTTTTTTTTTTACATAATATAATTTTTAAATATTTAAATGATTTTGACGAGAAAATTTATGACAAATGAATTAAAATAAACTTTTAAAAATTATTACACGCTAATTATTTAATTTTCTCCAATTTCGTATTCTGTGAAAACATTCGACAGAGAAATGCATGTACTTATATCAGTTATTTGATTTTTGTAACGTGAATAGGTTATACTGAAAGAGATAAATATAATTTGTCACGAAACGGCATAAATTTGCCATAAAAAAAATTAATGTTTGTATTTATTTTGAACTACTATTTCAGCATAAACCTATTTTAGTCTGAAATTTTAATTCATTAATATTTATTGGACATTTATGAATGTCAAGAATACTGGAAGAAATTGAAACATTTCACATTGAAATTGAAACATTTTTATTTATTATTATTTTTTTAAGATTCGCCTAAAAAAAAAAGATGAAGGAAACGGGTACAGTAAGAAAACTAAGAATAAAAATAATTCTAAGAGAAATACGTTAAAATTACGACAAAATTGAGTGTTAAACCAGGATAAAATAAAACCTATCATTAAAAACATAACCTTGAAATTTATAAAAAAAAAATTTATTTTAATTTAGTTACAAAGGAATTAAACCCTGATAATATTCTTTTAAATTCCAATTTACCTAACATTAATCTTAAATAATGCAAAAATTAAACCAATCTTTTGTTATTGTAGTTTGTGTTTTATAGTTTTTCCGCATGTGAATAGTATAGTAGTTATTTCATAACGAATATTTTTAATACAAAATAATTCGAAAGTTTAGTGTAAAATTGAATAGGTTAAATCCTATTTATTTCATAGGAATAAATTATTTTCATTATATTATAACATTAACATAACATTTCATTATATTATAACATTATGATAAGATTATGATGATAACATATTATTATATTGTAAGATAGCATTATGATAAGTTTATAATGATGACATAACAGATCATTATATTGTAAGATAACCTTATGATAAGATTATGATGAAGACATAACAGATCATTATATTGTAAGATAACCTTATGATAAGATTATGATGAAGACATAACGTTATGATTATATTGTAAGATAACATTATGATAAGATTATGATGGCAACATAACGTTATGATTATATTGTAAGATAACATTATAAGATTATGAGGGCAACATAACATTATGATTATATTGTAAGATAACATTATGATAAGATTATGATGAAGACATAACGTTATGATTATATTGTACGATAACATTATGATTTATTGGCAACATAACGTTATGATTATATTGTAAGATAACATTATGATAAGATTATGAGGGCAACATAACATTATGATTATATTGTAAGATAACATTATGATAAGATTATGATGGTGACATAACATTATGATTGTATTGTAAGATAACATTATGATTATATTATAAGATAACATTATGATGAGGACATAACATTATTATGCATAATCAAAACTGTTATTATCAATATGTCTTCATGTTAGTTCTTGAAACAACACTTCTATTAAATGCTTCATAAATCTAGGGCATAATTTAATAAGCACTGACATATATAATAATGTGCTGTAATTAAATATTTGCCAACAATATTAAGTATTATTTATAGGCCTTAGAGGAACATATATTATAAAAAAAAAACAATATATTTATAATACGACATATAAATACATTTATTTATCTACCTTACCTAGTGTATGGATAGAATCTCTTTATAAATAGTTTACGTGTTCTAAACTGAAATCATTAAATGGTAAGAAACTCATAAAACCCTCCATTACGTATTCCCTGTTGAGACATTTTCATTAAATTTACGTCACATTATTCTCGTTCTAATCAAAACTTTTTCATTTTCGAACAGAATATTACCGAAAATACAACTGAGATTGCACTTTAAAGAACTTAATTTGCTAGAACAAAAGATATTACAACTCTCGTCTTTGGCTCCACTATGTCTTTTTCCACGTGAAGCAACTATTCCAATTTGACTGGCTAGACGACTACAAATGTGATCTTTAGAAATGAGATGGCATTCAATTTGGAATCTGTATGAAACCGTTTGTTCCGATGGGTATAAACTGGAATGACCTAGTTTGGTTTCTAACGAAGTTCTCCGAGATTGCTAGTTGCATATTTCAATCTTTTGCTCTCAGAAGTAATCTCCAGTGATTTCGTATTGTGTTTAGTAACTGTCTGCATATTGAATTGTTGTTGTTGTAAAATGTTCAAGACAAAAGTTTCCATTTTTACAAGGATAGTCTTTTCAAAAAACGTATCTCTTCTAAGTAAACAAATTTAACACACACAAAAAAAAATATATTCTATTTTGTATTGAGATATAAAACTTATTGCCTGAAGTGCAACGTTTGAGTGCATGGCGCAATAAACTACTCCTAAAACATTGCGAAGGGAAAGAAAGACTAAATAAATGAATACCAAGATAGTATTAAAATGTATAAATACAAGCTATTGTTAAAAAGAAAATCAAGCATTAATATAAAAAAATTTCATAAATATAAATATATTTTAATGGTGTTTAATATTATAAATGTTATGATTAATGGTGACATGTAGGAAAAAATACACGATACAGAAGGATTAACACCAGTTGTATTTTAAATGTTAGTCTTAAAATGTAATGGTTTCTTAAAGTCAACTTCGGAAGTTTGTAATCGATACTAATGGGAAAAAATATTGCCGGGTTTTAATTTAATATTTATATGAAATTTTGTATAAAATATTTTTACTATTAAGTATTCAAAATATACTTAATACATCATTTTATACTGCCGCGATAGTGTTATTTAAATTATTTTCATCAAGATATGAAATATTAATAAACACTTATTAATATTTCATTTCTTGGATGGAAATAATTTATTTTCTGACATAAATGTTAGATTTTTAAATCGTAACATTGTTAGCGGAAATTAAAAAAAATATATGAAATGCTTTTATTCCATCAGGACAACATTTATTACATTTCTGGTTCACATTTCATATCTAGTAAAACATATCACTTTATAAATATCACTATATATGCAATTACAGTACAGTTATTCCAGTGTTGTTATTAATATTTCATTGCACCAGTTTGTAGTGATTAATATTTAATAAATCCAAGTAATTAATCACGTCAACGTGATTACTTTGACTTCACTAATTTCGTCATACGAGCTAATTAATATATTTTTATATGAAATATTCATTATAAATATTTAATATATTATATAGTTAAGCAGGAAATTTTTGAATGTTACATTTGCCTATTTTATGGTTGATTAATCATTTTTAGGTCAAAATGAAATATCAGTACACGAAATGTTCTCCTTTAAATAATTAAATTTATATTATATTTTTAGATAAATTATTTATATATTATTATAAACATGCATAACGACTAGTTATCAATGTATATATAGAAATATTAGAAATAAACTAATTATAAATTTAGATAGCAATGAATTTTCATTGTCTAGAAATACTAGAAAACTAACATTGAAAAGCTTCCATGCATTGTTCATCGAAATACATCGCAGTGTTTGTAAAAGGTTAAATTAGAATAATGAAATGAAATTTATAAAGCTTATGTGAAAAAAGACGATAACCTTTAAACGAAAGAATTCACTTGAAAAAGTGTAACGAATCTTAATCCTTCTCGAATAAATTAACATTTTAAAAATTTTATAAGTAAGGGTTATTTAAAAAATAGTTAATACAGGAATTCATACGCAAGTGGTTCATATGAGTGTGGGCAAAATAAAAATTATATATATTTAAAAAAATTTTGAATTTTCTGCCGTCGCCTTGTAAAGGTGTGTTTACACCTAATATTAAAATCTCACGATATAACTAGAACGCCCACCAATTGGTGATCTGTGTGGGAAAGAGATCAAGCTTCTATTTGTTAGATTTTTAATTCGTGATATTTTAAAATCACGTCTTAAAAACCGTGAAGGAAATTTGGAATTAATATTTGATAGAAATCCACTTTAAGTTGTCAATTTGTTGCTAGAAGGTACGAGTAATGTCGAATAAGTGAAAAGTAGAGATACGAACAAATTCATAATAGTAGTATAAAAATGAACACTTAATATCGTAATGCACTAAAAAGAACAGATTTCTAGGATTTTTAAAGATAAGGTGGGAAAATTTATGAATCAAAAATGAGTGTAAGATTGTGATGTATACAGCAAATATAGGAATGAAGTAAAAAAATTAAATCAAATTAATCAAAATCATTAAATCAATTAATCAATTAAATCATCATCAAATCAATTAAATGTTATTTCTATTAAAAACACAGCTAATTTTTGTCAGACATGAAGTTGTGCCACCATAAAGTATTTCCACTTTAAAATTTTTTTCTTTTTTTTTTAATTCTTTATGGACTGTAGTTGAACAATCAATCGGACAACTAAGGCAACAATTGATAAAATTGCGGAATGGAGATTACTTTATTGTTGAAAAAAAAAATGTTTATACATATGGAATAAGTAATATTGAGATACGAAAAGTATTTGTATTGTAGGCATGGTATTTATATTATTATAAATTTTCCTATGATTAGCGCTCTGACACTTGGTACCACAGGTTTAGACTTCGGTACTGGCGGTGCCATGGATGATGTTTTTAGTGGTTCGGTATCCACCTTAAACCGTAGATACCGAACTAATATGACTGTTGAGGTGTAGTGCGGACAGCACTACCCTACAAAATGAAATCATCTTTTGAAATCTTGGGAATCCACTTTAAACTGTAGGTCCTGGTCTAATTAACCTAAAGTATGCACAAAATGACTGTAGAGCGACAAACCAAATCCCTTGACTCGAAATCTGCCGGTAGGCGGCAGATGGTCTTGGCCCACCATAGGAGTCTATTGCACCAATAAAGAAGTTTTTCCTAAGAAATTGTTCATAAATTTAGATATTTTATATCGAAAATATTCAAATGGAATGATAACTTAAATAAATAAATAATAAGCCTACTTCGATGTCATATAAGCAAGGTATATTTGATTTTTAATTTCTATTATTTCAATGGTTCTGCAAACATTTATTACCATAAAATAGCCATTGTCTTTGCAACTATGTTTATACTTTGTGACCCATTCCATATTCTTCCAGACGGTTAGTAGTCATGGTGACGTCTATTGAGTGATTTTAGAACAGTGCATTAAACCAGCTTTTCGAACAGTTTTCCCCTTAGTGGTCTGTAAGAACAATAAAATCTCTTCGAAATGTTTCCAAGTTACGACTTCTGAACCATTTATAGCTCAGGTTGGTTCTCTATTCCTTTTAGAAGAATGAAGAAACAGTCTTAGTTTCCTTCTACAAATTGAGGCTGGTTTAATAGTTTGAAAAAAAATGCACAGAAGAAAGTCAAGAATGCAAGAAGACATTCATTTTTTTTTTTATATAAGTTCAACTCCGCGAAAAAAAAAAGAAAGCGTTTCTTTTCGAAAATAAATGCCTTTATCCAGGTGGTGAAAGTAAAATATTGAAGTAGAGGAGGAACACAATTCGTTTTTGACGTAGAACTATAAAGAGAAAAGGAAAAAAAAAAAAAACGACTTTTCTGCTTTAAAGGAACCATCTAGAAAATTAGGAATTCAAATGGTGGGAATAAACAATGAGTTCCACTGCCACGTTGAGTTTCAATATCTTATAAAAATTCAGTCGAATAATATTTCTGCCATAAAATCCATTTTGGAAAACTACACCGTCTCAATACATTTATTTAGTTTTGTACCATATTGTCGATCTAATTTTTTTTTCTTAAATTTACTAAAATAACTTGGCCCACAAGTATTGCATTTTTATGGTTCTTGGATTTTTATGGATATTGCATTTTTATTTAACAAAACAAAAATTATTGTAGAAATTAAATTTAGTCTAGACTAAGTTTATCTTGATAGCTGGCAATAGTGGCTCAGTTTATTTTTTATTGTCTCATTTTCTCCACATCTCCTATTACCAGCCATACAATCTTTAAATTGTTTTCCACTAAAATTTAAATCAATTTTTTTAATAATTCCTTTTAAAGAATGAAACAAGTTAATATCTTTGAGATGCAAGGATTGAATATAATATTTTAGTGTTCAGTCTTTAAAATTAAATCAGTAAGTTGATTTTACAGACCTATGAAATCTCGCAATGTATATACTATAACCATAGAAATAAAATGCATATGACATTTTTTGTTGCATTTTTAATTTATTTCTAAATCAAAAACTAATTACTTTTTAATGTATTCATTAATATTTATTATATTAAAGTAGACCGTAGTTAAAATTTACCGTAGTAGTTAAAATTTGATTAAACATTATAAAATTACTTTCTCCTAAAGCTACAAATTTATGATTGGATTACAGAGGACCCATTTAAAAGAAATGTAAAAGTTTTAGCATAATAGCACAAAAAAAAGACCATAATGATACCACGTACTTCATAAATTAAAAATAAAAAATTAAATACATTAATTAAATATATTTCAATGTAACAATGTAATTTTTGTATTTTTAATGTTGCCGTCATTAAGTACTTAACAAATTTAAAATGCTTTTAAAAATTATTAAAAATATGGCACACAAAATTTCAAGTGAATCTTGTTTAAATAGAGATTGCAGTTATTATTACCAATATTTCATATAAAATTTTTGTGTCTGTTTTTAAAAATACATTATTTTTTGGTAAATATAATTTTAGAAATAAGTAACTCTTTTATAGCATGAAATAAATGTTAATAGATACAGCTTCTAATGATTACGGTGTGTTATGATTATTAAAAAACACATAAATATTAAAAATATAAGTTTGAGTGTTTTGAGATAGATTAAAATTCAAATTTAGTAAATATCAATTAAATGTTTAAAATTCCAATGCAAACAACTGAACAAATTCATTTCTAATGAATAGTTTGTATTATTTACAGTAAACTCTAGGAATGTTCAAAAAATTCTAAGATAACAATTGCATTTTTAGAATTTCAGTGTAATAATTATGCTTAGTTCTTTATTTTTTAAAGTTTGATTTGAAATATGGTAATGTTTAACATTTTTTGATGACATTTAAATATAAAAGATTACCTTGTAATAGCAAGCGTATTATTACATTAATTTTTCTTCAATTGATGCTGAAATGACAATTTCTCTAAATTATTTCAAACATGCATTCGTTTTAGAAATGCTTCTATGCAATTAAAAAACAGTAATAATATGTTTTATTGACATAACTGTATATTTATTTTTCCCCCTATTACATTTTTATCGTAAAAATTCAAAATGATATATTCTGCCAAAATTTAGTTTTAATAACATGTTTTTAAACTAAATACACAAACTATTCGAAAAATCTATTTTGTAGGAAGGGGGAAATTGAATATGGCAGAGTTAATTTTTTTATAATTAAAAGTACCTATATTTAATTCTAGTTATAATGAAGAACAATTTTTTCGGCAATGTGTTTTACATAATTTTTGAATATATTATGAATAATATCATGTAAATAATTGATGAAAATAACTGCTTTGAAAATGTACATAATTTTATTAGTAATACGAAAAAAAACACATTTGAAAAATTGCAAATAGAAATAAAAAGGCATCCCAGATATGATGCATATGATACATTAACGCAAAAAATAATACCATAATAGAAACAAAACGATATCACATAAATATTAATGACTGACAGAAACGAGGGATATCACATGAATAAATATTAATATCTTGACATGATCAATTGATATCACTTATATAAATAAAACAAGATAAAAATATGTTGTAGTCGGTCCTTCTGTTCCAAACGGGATAATCTCTTTGTACGCATTTTTCCAGAATATAATTGAACTTGAGATAGAATTTTTGGCGCAAACATAGTTCTAAAAGACACAAAAATTTTTTTTCAACACTTTAACATTCTGTGGAATAGGAGTATTTCGTGTAGCTAAATAGAAACATTGAGACTTGAATGTTTCAAAATTGCACTTGTAATAATTAAAATGCACAAGCTATAAGATATTTAATATATTAAAATTTAAACCAAAGGAAAAGTTTGAAGAGAACCGGGGATGGCTGGAATTTTTTTAAAAAACTCTCAAAGAGGCTGTTGCCAATTTTAGATTAAAAACTGGACTCAACTGCCTGGCCGAACATCTGGCCAAAAATAAGGATTATGAAATCTGATTTATGTGTTTTATGTACGACAGAGAAAAATGAATAAGGCCCATCTACTTGTTTGCTCGGGATTGGACTCTTAACTTTACAACAGAATGATGATTTGTGTACTATTTACTGGAGGTCCAGAGAAAAATATCCTGACCACACGGACATTTGTTATGATGATGCTGCTAGCTTTTATTTTTTATCCTTAGTATATTTGACTTGTTTTTGAGTGTTTTTCTAAAGAATGTCTGGTATTTTACCTTTGTAATTTTGATTTATTTATTCGTTTTTTAGTTTATACAGTATGTGGCTAAATTTGTAAAGATTTAGTTCTAATAAAACCATAAGTAATAACAGCAATATATTAAAGTTTAAAAATATAATTAATTGAAATCACTTTTTTATAAATGCCTTGTTGAGGTCATCATAAACAAAGCAAATCAAATAAATTAATGTATATAAATATGATCAAACATTCCGTGGCGTTTTTGTAAAACAGTGAAATTCAAAAGGAAACAGTTAATATGAGTAGTCACGAAATTTGAATAATGACATGAGGGGACGAATGAAGTGAATAACAGAAGCAGCAGTTCAGAAGTTTGCTGCTGCAAATTACTGAAAATTGAAATGCTAAGCTTGTGTTCAGCTTATGGAAACAGTTTAATTATATTTAATCTGTCGATAAAAAGATTGAACAAGATAATCCATGAGTCGTTATGCCAAAAGACGGTTGCTTTTTTTTTTTTTTTCAGTATAGTTGAGGTGTCTTAAGTTCAACTATCGTTACTGATTTCTCTTGACTTTCATGAGGCAACAGCAATCCGAGTTTCAAGAGTTACTTTTCTAGAAGGCTACACGAGAATAGTATACAAGACCTACTTTTTGCATCCTTCTCATTTTAGAGCATACGAGAACCCTTCAGCATTCTTCATAGAACATAAATTTTGGATCAGATATTGGTGAGGGGTCGTTTTATTCGCTGATGAGCCTAATCATTGATTCTCTAAGTGTGTTCATTTGGAGAGAGTCAGAGTTCCACTATCTGTATTCTTTTGTTTTCTTCTAATGCAGCTGGCAAAAATAGACCGTGATCTTCGCCATAAGAGCTGCACCGATGTTACTCACTTTGCATTACCCAGGGGGCGTGTAACATGAAGATTAGCCACGGACGCGGAGTAACAATGCCCCCGCAGCGCTCTAATCCTATTAGGGACCGGGACCAAGATTCCGAACCACTACAAACACCCAGGGCAAAAGCCGGGGATTTGAACCCGATACCTGTGGTACCGAATGCCAGAGCGCTAGCCATTCGGCCATCAGACCCCCTATCTGTATTCTAATATCTGGAAAAGAGACCACTATGGTAATGAAAGTTTGATGTGGATTCATTATGCTGGATGGGCATACAGATATTAATGTCTTTGTCAGAAAGGCAGAAAAGTTAAAGTTTTGTGTTCACTATTTGAAGGGCTCAGTAGGTTATTTTAATTAACAATAATATATGTCCATGTAGGAGTCATGAATTTCCGGTCATTTACTTGGGGGAAAGGGGGGATTTGCACAGCATTACTGGAAATGCTGTGATAACTTTTTCAAACTGCCTAATATCCAAGACAAAATAAAAGTTGTGAAAACTGTGTTAACCTTAACATTCCCCTATTAGCCACAAGGTAAGCTAAAATGTTCATTTGAAGTATCTTTACATGGTCATGTTTAAGAACTGTAACTTTTGTATGTTATTTTTAGACTATATTATCATTTAAATCTATTCTATAATTCTGTAAATTATCAATCAAAAGAGAAAAATCTCTTAATTTTCGACAATAAGAAATTAATATGCATAATACTCTAATATTGCATCGGAAATTTTAAACAATTTAGTTTAATGTGTTTTAATTTTTCGTAGTTATATTTTACTAAAAATTTTATCCTTTTAAGACTTCTCATATTGTGTTTTAAAATATATATAATGAAGACCAATAAAGGTTTTTTTTTTTTTTTTTTTTTATCAAGAACGAATATATTACTGTTATTATTTTATAAATATTACACCTAAAAATGTCGCCTTTTTTTGTATTGTGGTATATCTTATATTTTTTTTTAATTATTATAAATTTTTAATTTTAAATTTTATTAAATTATGAATATTTTTTTTTATTAAATTATGAATTTTTCTAAAGAATTTACCTGTTGCGATGAAAAATTTAATTACATTACAATATATTATTTTTTTTAAAAATACATATTGTATATTTTCTTAAACATAATAGTTAATGGATAATTTCTAAAATATATTTTAATTTGTAATTTGCATAAAAATAGAAAATAATTAATAAAACTTGTCATTTTATAAGTGCTTACAGTTGTATTTTTCTTTTTTATAAATTTGTTATAAAAAAATTGATGTTTGGAAAAACATATCAAATTGAATTTATCACAATTTTACTGAATCGTTTTTCCTCGATAAATTTTACTAAATCGCAATATTATTTGAAACTTTCTTTCGTAGTGGCAATTTTGTATTTACAAATCAAAAAGCTTTTGAGATTTTTATGTGATTCTATATTTCTTAAATAAAACAAAACAAAATACAATATCTCCTTAGAAATTGCAGCAATTTTTCTGAGATACGTGAGTAGAAAGTAAATTTTTTTTCTGATATAGCAGAAATCTGAAATCTGAGATTTTAGTAAATTCCCATTCTAAAGGGTTTACTAAGGGGTAATGTATATATTCAAAACTTGATCTTGTTACTTACTATTCAGAATAATAAACTACATACAATATTCTTTTAGCTTAGAATATTACGCTGTACTTCAATTTAAAACATTGTAATAAAATTCAATAATGTAAAAGGCGAAATTATTATTTTGTTGTTTTAAAACTTTGAACTGTTATTTTTTTCAAATTTTCTTTCACGTATATTATTGATAAAAATAATTCTATCTCTATGTCAAACTTTTTGTTAATCCATATATTTTTAAATTTGCAACAAATATACTTGTCTAATAAATATTGCTTATAAAAATAGTGACTTTTATAATTTTTACATTACATTATATTACAATTAAATATTTACATAAATTTACATACATATAAAGTTTTATTGGGATTAATCTAACTATTCATTAGAATAATATAAAAATTCTATTAAAATTTTGTATTATATTAATATTATTTGATTTGAAGATAATTGCAATAAATATAAATCAAATTTAAGTTTGATAGCATTGAAATATGCAATCAAATTTTAAATTTTTATTAAAATATATGCTTCACTAGAACATTGATGAAAAGAAAAAAAAGAGGGTTTTTTTTCGCCAAAATTCTTTAAAAAAAAAAAAAAAAAAAATTGTATTTTAAGTTAGATAAAAAAATTCAATTCTAATTGTATTTTGTACTCTGTTGTTTTTGCATTGTTGGCAAATCTTTGGTAAAAAAAAATATAACAGCTTGATTAAGTAATTAATTCCTTAGAATGCTCTCTAATAATTACAGTCAAGTTTCAAAATATGTGGGTAATTAATGACTTAAAATACCCACATATCTTTAATTAGAAACTTTAACTCAGAATAATATTTTAAGTTATTAATTAGCTGAAACAATACTTAATTTACTGGATATGTTATTACTTCGAAACGCATTTTCTTATATAAAAAAAAACGCAAGATAAAAAAATCATTTAATTGTAATCGCTAATGCATTTCGATTAATATTTACCAGGATAAAAACTAACTCCATTTTCCTTATTAATGGTTGTGCTTTGTTAAATTATAGAAATGAGGTATTCATCCCAATTAACATTTTTTGTATGTATTTCGATGAAAAAGACATAGTATATTGTTTAAACATCTGCTTAATTGCGGGGGTAGTATAAACTCTTTATTTAAAAGTATTGCATTATTGACATTTTTTACAAATATATATACTTAAATTTATTACATGCTTTATGACATTATCTAAAAATTTATATATTTATTATTAATTAATTTATTTATTTATTATAATACAAAACAAAATTCAACACATTTTTTTTCTGAGTTTGTAATAAGGTGCTTAACAATCTTAAAAAAAAGAATCAAATTATTGATTTTCAATAAAGTTTTAGCAAACTTTCTATCATTGTATCCAATATTACATCAAATTATTATTTTATTACTTCTAATATCTTTTTATATTTATGAATTTTTCGACTCTTCATAAAAAAAAAAAAAACACAAAAAACAAAAAAACATTTTTGCTTTTTCTCGGTCAAAAAAGGGGGAGAAAATGTAAAAATTTTGTTAGTTTGGAAATAGGCAATACGTTTATTTAGTTGTTTTATGGAAGTATTCTTGAAAGTCAATGATTTTTTAATTAATTTTTGTTTCTCATTTAAATTTTATTTTTATGCATATAAAAATATATTATAAAATAAAAATAATTTATTTATATAAAAAAAATTATGAAAAATAACAAACAAAAAATATATATAAAATATATAATAATTAATAATAAAAAATAATAATTCTAATGAAATAAATGAAAATAAAAGTAAATAGTAGTTTCTAATGAAATAAATAGTAAAAATAATAGAAATATCATTTCTAATGAATTAAATAACAAAAATAATATAAATACCTTTTCTGATGAAATAAATAATGAAAAACAAACTTCTTTTCTAATGAAATAAATAATGAAGAAAATAGAAACTCCTTTTCTAATGAAATAAATAATGAAGAAAATAGAAACTCCTTTTCTAATTATATAAATAATGAAAAAAATAGAAACACTTTTACTAACGAAATTCTAAACCTAAGAAAAATTCTATACAGTTTCTAAAAAGTCTATACAGTTCTTGAAATTCTTCACTTAGATATCTATTCTGATGAAGTAGTGGAATAGAAATGCCTTAATGATTCAGAAATAACTTTTCGGATTATTTTTTTATCTATTTTTGATAATTTTTAAGAAAATTCCTTCCAAATACAAACCGTAAGGTCCATTATATGTTTTTAAAAACATTTTTATTTAAATCTGGTTTGCGTGATTTAAATAATAAGTATAGTTTATGTAAAAAAAGTTTAGTTTGAAAACTATTATGCAAAATATATTTTATGTCTGAACACATCCATATTCAAATGATGTAACAAACATTGCTAGTATAGAGAAAATGACGGATATCAATTTTGTCATATTCAAAATTTTTCTCCTCTGTTGTGGGGTTTTTATACTTCGTTGCGTGAATATTTCCTTAAATAACTTGTTACACGTGAGCTTCTTAATATAACTTGAGGAGCGCTTATGATCTTTAAGAAGTATTATTTTTTGCGTTGCTACTTTTTATGACTGTATCAGAAAAGTGAATTTCCATATTTTGGATAAAATAAGCGTGAGACTACGTGTTTAGGTTGCTATTTTCTTCTAATAAATGCTGGTTAAATAAAGGCCCAGCGTAAGATAAAACAGCAGCACAAAAGGCAATAAAAATTATAACGTATGCAGTTGTGAAATTTCATTTACAAAGTTGTCGCGTTGGTGTTTATGAAATTACTTCATATAAAAGATGCATCATGTGTTTTGTAAGAGAGGAATAAGACCTTAAGGGATAATGTAAGCCCTGCTACTTATGTTACTCAATTTTTCGAACATAATTTCATAATACGATGGAAATCCTATATTTTTTTTACCCATAAAATTATGGATATTATTTTGGGTAGCGGAATTTTTGTGTGCTTAATCAGTTTTATGTTTCCTAACTATTTTCAGCGTTTCTTAATGGTTTATTCATTTTCTTAGATTAGTTCAGGCTATTTTTGCTTGTGTTTGCTATTCTTATTGCTTTATTTAATTTATTAGATTTGTTTCACGAGCTATTCTAATTGGTTTATTTAAATATTTCATGTGATTTTTTTTATTAAATTTCTTTATGCTTTTTTTTTTTTATAAAATCTCTTGGAATTCTATAATTTATTTATAATTTCTTTCACGTGCTTTTTTTATAAAATCGTTTGAAAATCTATAATTTTATTTATTTTTAATCAGTATTTTTTTCAGTTCTGAACGTTAACTAATGAACATAATTTATTGTCTGCAAATGATGCATTAATATTTTTCTTTCTTTGTTTAAGATTGTTGTTGTGCGTTTTGTTCCTAAATTTAACTAAAAAAATGGGGGTTCGCTAGCTTATATACCAGCCTAATCGATTCAATTTTTAATCTATAACTCTTTTATACTTGAAAAAGAATGAAAACATAAAAGAATTTGTTATCAGTGAAAATATGAACATGCATTTATACTTTAAACCAAAAAGACATAACAGAAAAATATTACTTCCTTCGAAGTTTTAATATTCAATTAATTTCTTAACCGTGTGATACGACAATGAATGTCATGACATTTTTCTCTATCTTATTTTTAGCAATCTATTATATCTAGTCTTTTTACTAGAAATTAAATTTTAAGTCTCACTAAAACCGGAAAAAATCAAATCTCTTCTCCAAGATTTTAGAAATATTAATATTAAATATATATTTTTATATAACTGATCACGTTTAAAATGAAGCTTTGTTTAGACAGAAATGTAAAATTACATTAAATAAAAGAAAATACCGGAATGCTTCTAACATATAAAGTATTTCAAAACATATATTTCTGGATATATTATGTCTTTGACAATGCTTTTTTGTACATTAATATTAAAATAAATTTTTGACGTACTCGATACAAATTTATTAAGCTAATAATTAATTTTTAAATATTTATTTATTTATAACTGAGTAAAGTGCTTCTTTGTGAAATGAAATGCGAAAGTAATAAAAGTTTTTGTGAATTAATAATAAAATATTTTTTAAAAAATTAAGGATACAAAAAAAAATGTTTAAAGGCAAATTTTTATTTAATTAAATGGTTTTAGCATTCGGGGTAAAATATTAGTCATATTACATTTAAATAAACAATGCCCTTTTCTTTCAGAAACAAATTGAAATATTATAACTTTAATTGATTTACATATTTAATTTTGCCCATTCAATAATCATTAAAAAATTTTTAATCATTTCAATTTTTTTTGAGATTCATTTAAATGGATTTTTTTCACATTTACTGCTAATACAAAATAATTTCATCTTAAAAAGAGCAGTTCATGTTTATTAAAATATGGTATTTGATTTCAAAAATGATTAATTTTAAACATAAAAAATTAGCTAGTTAAGGAAATTTAAATATTTGTGTAATTGCATGTTTAAATATCTATAATAAATTTAATCATTAAAGATCCATGATAAAATTTTATCTATGATTAATTTAAGCATAGATAAAAATTAAACGAACAATAAAAGTATATTGAAAATATTTAGTCATTAGCCAACATCAACTTAAAACATTTTTAAAATTTAAAATATAGATTTCATATTTTTCCTATTTTTTGAGCATTTTTAATAAAAAAACGAATTTTAAAGAGAAAAGCATATAAAAATGTGTATGATACTAGCAAATATGTTTTCATGATGTAATTTTTTATAATTTATTTTTTAATAAAGTTCTATTTAAAAATGTTTAGAAAATATAAAATATTTAATTTACATATAAAAAAAAATTTATTATTAATATATTATAATTTATTATAAGTTAATTATTAATTTATTATAAGTTAAATTTATTATAATAAAAAAAAAAAAAAAAAAAACCTCACGATCTATATACAACGTATTTCTATTATATTTTTTTGTATTTGGAGTAACATTTAAAAATATTAAAAATAGGTCTAAATAATAAAAATGTAATAATTGCAATAAATCAAGTTAAAGAAGTGACTGTACCAAAAAGTTTATATCTTTCAAGTTAAAATATAAGGAAATTTATTTTGAAAATGATTTTTCATTGTTAGTTCTCCAAAGCGTAAAATCCACAAACAAATCATATTTAAATCATTAAATTCTTAACAAAAATAATTTAATTCTTGAAATAAAAAACATAGTTGATAATAAGTTTCCTAAATAATAGAGTAGCATGGATAAATTAGTGTCAAAGTTGGTGCGGCTGTTGAAATAATTTGAAATCTCAAATATATCTATTAAAATCGATAAATTTCTTCTTGCAAATTGGGACTTGGCTTCAGTATACCAGATATTGCTGATTTAATGATACATATACTTTTTCTTATTTATAATTTTAATAAAATCTTTTTGTCTGTTTGTTTACATTAATTATAGCAAGCATTAGCTGAACTACATTAGAATGTTCTTCCAATCTGCATTTCCCTTACATGATAAGAGCATGCCGCAACAATTTGACCAGACCTAAAAAAGAATTCCAGTTGAATACTGTTTAACCTGGACCCCACCTGTTCTTGTAACAGGTTTTAGAATAAATAGCTGGCTACTCTTTAGAAGTGTAGCACCTCCTTTTAAATGTGTGCAACTCGCCATCCTGATTAGCTGTAAGCGAAATCCAACAAAATGGAGGTGAATGCTCGGCCGCGGAATGCGTAATTATTTGCTGGATGAATGCCGTCGGTTTGAATTTAGCTTTTTATTCATGAACGGTGGACAGGACTCATTAATTATTCCCAGTTGCGTTGTCTTTTGGCTCGGTATTGCTTAATGAGCAACACCGGCCTTCTCTGCAGACACTAAAAGTCCAATCGTGGTGATGTCATTACCTCTGAGGCATATTATTTGCATAGGTTGTGGTTGCAAGCTTCTGTTTTTACATCAGCTGTGTTTGGTGCCGAAGTCAATTTGACACGGTTTCGGACTTGTGGTTTCTTTTTTTTTTTTTCTGTGGGCGCTAAGAAAAGAAAAACAAACGTGATTAATTGTTTTTTTTTCTGTTTTTTTTCTGTTTTTTTTCTGTTTTGTGGAAATGTAAAAGGTTAAAATTTATTAAGGTATTATGCCAGCGAAGAACAAGTTTTAGAAATGGTTCTCTTGCATTTGTAGAAGAGGAAAGCGTATAAAGCAGTCTGGGTGTGCTTTGACTGTGGATTGCCGCACCATATGTCATTTTTTATTAATTTAAATAATAAATAATTGTTCGTAATAGAGGTTTAGATTTTATATGAGATAAAAACGGGAAAATATTGTTTGGCTTTAATTTAATAAAAGAATAAACATATAAATATCAAAACAATTACTTGATTTTTCTTTTTTTTAACTTATACAAAAATTGGAATATAGATCTATTTTCAGTAACATATTGGTTTGAATGCAGAATACCGATCTACCTTTTTATTTCTTTTATTTGTTTATTACTCTTTTGTTGTACTTATGTACAAAAATTTAAGTATAGATCTATTTTCAGTAGCATATTGGTTTGAATGCAGAAAACAGAAGCCGATCTACCTTTTTTATTTCTTTTTATTTGTTTTTACTCTTCTTGTTGACTTTTAAGTCAAGACATCATTACAAGCTCAATTTTGTTGCAAAAATTCATTGCACATTATATGGGATTGTCAAAGACATGTTCCATTTTAAACTTGGGCTCAAAACGTTTGATAAAATCGTGGCAGTTAATTAATGCAATAAAAATCAGAAAACATATTTAAATCATCTCATATTTGAAAGCAAAATCCAGTCATGAATATTAACAAAAATAGAAAAACCGTTTCAGCCATTTTTCTATTTGATGGTCATTAAGAAATAAAAATTAAAACCTATATTACTAATATACTGCGCAGTATCATTTTCTAAAAAAATTTACTATGTAATATCTTCTTTATGCATACTAACTGATAAATAACTTTAATTTTTCCTTTTTCTTGTGTGAATTGGCAGGAGACGATTTTAAGTTAAAATGAATATGTCAACTGCTTCTCCATTTTAGGAAAGGATCTATGCATATCAATTTATATATATATATCCTGCTATTTATGAAAATAATCTGATAGTTATTACTTTACTCAATAAATATAATATTTTGTGATACTTTTCACTTTTTTTACTGATATTATCACATCATTTCATATGTAGGATAATTTGATAAAGATTATAATTTCGTATTTTTATCAAAATTATATACAATTTCAAATATTAACAATAATAAATATCATTTAATAATAATAAATGTAACATATCGCTTAAATTATCATATTTCTAAATGATTTTGGTACTTTTCTACTAAATGCATCTTAGTACAGAATATAACAAATGCCGCCAATATTAAATAAAATTTTTGGCAACAATCGAGGTTCACAGGTTTAACGCGCTACTTTTAAAAATCGAATATATTATTATAAATATATATTCTTTATATATTTGTGATTGGGCACATAAATGTATGGCGGCGACTACGAAAATTTCATAAATCAGTATGTAAGTTACATAAATCAAATAACTATTGCAATTTTTTACAACCAAATAATTTTTCCAATGCACTGATTTTATTGTACCCCTCTATATTCTTGCCACCGTTATTGTGCATAAAATCTTCTATTATTTCCAAACTGTAAATGAGGATCTCGATTCGAGACAGGTGGCATGTGTTGGAATAATAATAATGTTAATAAAAAAAATTTCAGATTGAAACAATTTTTAAATGATTAATAATGTTTGCTTTTATTTTCAGAATTCTTTATTTAAAAATTAATATAAGAAAATATCTACATCATGAGTGTAAAATTCACCCCCACCCCCAAAAACACCCCATTAAAATTAAAGTTATAAGAATGCCTTATTTATTAGATGATGCTATTAGATGATACGAATCATCTGCTATTGGTTAGTTAGCAATACAAATGTTGAAGGTAATCACATTAAAGTTACATTTTAAGTAAATGAGTATAATTAGCCAACTTAGATGACTGAATTAACAGTGATAATTTGATTAATCCTAATGCCGTATTGTATTGTATTGTATTGTTTTCATCAAGAATCCGCATACTGTAGATAAAAATATATCTGGCACACTCATTATTTAGAGATTGGTATATTATAATCGTCCTTCTGAACTAATATGCATCATAATAAAATAACCAAATTAAGAATTAAAATTAGAAATACAATAAAATAATAAACACACTAAGACAAGTAAAAAAATGTTTGAACGATCGTAAAATATTTAGATAGTTAATTGAATACATATATGTAAGAAGATCTATTATGAATGCTTTTAATTTTTATTTCAATCACTAGTAAAATGAGTTTGGTAATAAAAATATTTTTTGAGAAAGTAAAATTGTTTGAAATATTAATTTAATTATTAAATAGCAATCCATTTCTAAAAATAATTTTTTAATGACCATAATTATTTATAAAATTATTTATATTTTTTAAGGCAAAATACAGAATTTAAAATGAATCTAATAAAACCAATAAAAACTAAAAAAAAATTGATTTTTAAAATATTTTCTTAAAATCTTCAGTTTAATTAATGTAATAATGTTACATTAAATAGTATTTTCGTTATATTTTTTTTACATAACTTGTCAATTTTATATCAAGATTTATATTACTAAAAGTTATTCAAATAATGCCTTCTTTTAGATATTTTACGGCATACATTTTTATAAAACATAGATTTTATTTATTTAAGTGCAATATGGTGCAAAAAAGGAATGTTAAATTTTCAGACTAATTAAGAAATAATCAAGCATCGTGTCTTTTACGGTTACAAAAATAGTATACTTACAAAGTGAGCGATTCTATCGTACATTTTTACACAAGAGATTTAGTAGTCGATTAAAAGACGTGCACTTGGTTTTCAAGAAGTTAATTGTTAGCTACAAATTCTAGCCCCCCATTGGTGCAAAAACAATCTGATAGACTTTTAAGAGTTCAATATGTGCCTTCAGGTGCGTCTAATGCTTTTGGGTAGTAAATTATTCTAAAGGCTTTTTTATAAGTAAAAGAGGCAACTGAACATTTAGTGAAGGCGATATAAATGAATTGCTTCAGAGACCAAAAAAAAAAAAATCTTTTCTAATGAAAGGATATAAGCATAAATATTTAAATAGTGAAAAATTCGACTATCCTTTTTATAAACAAGCTAGACGCATGCATAGCAAAATAGTAGGGATGAAGAAAAAGTACCATTATAAAATTTACAATTTACAGTTATTTTTTTGATATAAAAGGGTTTTTTAATAGAATAAAAATAGTTAATCATATAATAATTCAATCCTTGGTGAATGTATGTGATTGTATTAAAACTCAATGCCTCGGAAAAATAATTTCTTTATATACTTTTTCTTGAATGGCAAATAATTGTTGTTAACTTAACTAATTAAAGTCCGAATGGGAATAAAGGAATTTTATAAATAAATCAACAAAGAAATATTTCCAAATTTTCTCGTTGTATTTAGGGTTAATAACATTGCATATGCATTTATAAAGAAAAAAAAAAGAATATGTTTATTGTATAAAATATTTAATGTGTTTTCGATATGTTTAATGTTTTAAGAATATATTTAAATATGTTAGTTGTTTTGAGCATATGTTTTTCCCTAGCAAAAAAAATTGTTGTTCTTGGTCCTATAATTTAATAATTTCTATAAGATTTAACTTTTCAGGCCAATAATTTTCTGAATATTCTCTTTTGGTTGAAAGATCAATATAAACTTTAATTTTTAAAATGAATTCCAATAAATATAATTAAAATTAAAAGTATTTTTTGAGAGAGCAAAAACATTATTTTTAGATTTTTAAAGTTGAGCCATGCATTTTATGTTGAAAGGAAAATAAGACATCTGTTTTAAATAATAAATTTGACAAATTGAAAAAGCTCAAGAATTTGTGTTTGTTCTTATGAAAATTTGGATACTTTTTTAAAAAGATGCTTAACTGCTTTCAACTTTTAGCTAAAGTTAAAAATTATTTTTAATTTTTATTTAAAATTTATTCTATGAAATTAATTTCATGTCATGGGAGAACAGAAATTTTATTCATTCGTATTTTTATATTTTTTAGTTTTCGAAGTCATTTTCTTAAAAATATGAACAGATTACTTTACTTTTGTAAAAAAAATTGTTTTTAATATTATTGAAAAATTATTATTTGACTAAGTTTATATAAATACTTTTCCGTTTTAAAAAAAAAAAAAAAAGTTTTGAAAGGACTTTTTCAAATTGAGTATTTGAATAATTTTTACAATGCTACTATTCATAAATATTTTACTTGCTTATCAATTATATCTTTTGAAACAAATTTATATGATATATTTAATAATTTTAAATCCGTTATAATAATATTGTTTAATTTAAATGAATTGCATTAGAAAACACAAATTAGTGTAAATTAGAAAACTATAAATTACAATTATTTTTAAGCTGGTAAAATATCTTTTTAATGAAAGGTATGTTATTAAAATAATCAAAAATATAAATTTTCAAATTATATTTAGTTAACAAAAATTCAAATTTATCATTAAAATTTTGTAAGTTTATAAATTACCTTTTTCTGAGATGATATAATTATGCACTCCCATAAACTTTGTATTTTTAATTCATAAATTTATCAACAAAATTCATAATATTTATACCATATTTTATAAATCTATACCAATAATATATACCAATATTTATACCATATTTATAAATGCCAATATTTATAGCATATTTTATAAATCTATACCAATATTTATAACATATTTTATAAATCTATTATGAAATAGCTTAAATGTCAGAATATGTTTTAATATTTTATTTAGAAGTGTTATTTCTTTTTTGTAAATCTATATTTCACATATAAATTATATCTAATTTTTATATTCCATTTCCCATTAATCCTTATTGAACTAATATTTTTTTTTTAAATATTTTGATCTGACTTTTCACTTTTTTATTGAAAGGTCACT